>OX457087.1:22150958-22361662 GCA_949752835.1 Empis stercorea | reverse complement strand
AGCAATGAAGTCAAAAAAATGACCGATGCCAAAAATGGCAAAAAATGGTCAAAAATACAAAAAAAGAACGATGCGGTATGGCAAAGAAGTCTAAAAAAGACCGATACCAAAAATGGCCAATAATGCACAAAAAAAAGCGGCATGGCAAAGAAGTCCACTAAATGACCGATGCCAAAAATGGCCAAAAATGCAAAAAAAGGGGGATACGACATGGCAAAGAAGTCCACTAAATGACCGATGCCAAAAATGGACAAAAATGAAAAAGAAAGAACGATGCGACATGCCAAGAAGTCCAAAAAAGGACCGATGCCAAAAATGACCAAAAATGTAAAAAAAGAACGATGCGGCATGGAAAAGAAGTCCAAAAAATGACCGATGCCAAAAATGTTCAAAAAGAACGATCCGGCATGGAAAAGAAGTCCAAAAAATGACCGATGCCAAAAATGGCCAAAAATGCAAAAAAAGGGGGATACGACATGGCAAAGAAGTCCAAAAAATGACCGATGCCAAAAATGGCAAGAAATGGTCAACAATGCAAAAAAAGAACGATGCGGCATGGCACAGAAGTACAAAAAAATACCGATACCAAAAATGGGCAAAAATGCAAAAAAAGAAAGATGCGGCAGGGTAAAGAAGTCCAAAAATGGCCGATGCCAAAAATTGCCAAGAATGGACCAAAATGGCCAAAAAATGCAAAAAAAAGAACGATGCGGAATGGCAAAGTCCAAAAAATGACCGATGCCAAAATGGCCAAAAATGAAAAAAACGCACGATGCGGCATGGCAAAGAAAACCAAAAAATCACCGAGACCAGAAATGGCCAAAAATGCAAGAAAACAACGATGCGGCATTTTAATGAAGTCCAAAAAATTAATGATGCTAAACATGGCCAAAAATGCAAAAAAAGAACGATGCGGCATGGAAAAGTCCAAAAAATGACCGATACCAAAAATGGCCCAAAATGCAAAAAAAGAACGATGCGGCATGGTAAAGAAATCCAAAAAATGACCAATGCCAAAAATGGCCAAAAATGCAAAAACAGAACGATGCGGCAATGCAAAGATGTCCAAAAAATGACTGATGCCAAAAATGCAAAAAAAAGGACGATGCGGCATGGCAATGCCGGCCAAAAAATGACCGATGCCAAAAACGGCCAAAATGCAAAAAAAAGAACAATGCGGCATTGCAAAGATGTCCAAAAAATTATCGAAACCAAAAATGGCCAAAAACGCCAAAAAAACGATGCGGCATGGCAAAGCAGTCCTAAAAATGACCGATGCCAAAAATGGACAAAAATTTAAAAAAAGAACGATGCGGCATGGCAAAGACGGCCAAAAAATGACCGATACCAAAAATGGCCAAAAACGTCAAACAAAAACGTTGCGGCATGGCAAACAAGTCCAAAAAATGAGCGATGCCAAAAATGAAAAAAAATTGTCAAAAATGCAAAACAAGAACGATGCGGCAAGGCAAAGAAGTCTAAAAAAAGACCGATACCAAAAATGGCCAAGAATGCAAACAAAGAACGATTCGGCATAGCAATGAAGTCAAAAAAATTACCGATGCCAAAAATGGCAAAAAATGGTCAAAAATACAAAAAAAGAACGATGCGGCAAGGCAAAGTCCAAAAAATGACCGATACCAAAAATGGCCAAGAATGCAAACAAAGAACGATGCGGCATGGAAAAGAAGTCCAAAAAATGACCGATGCCAAAAATGGAAAAAAATTGTCAAAAATGCAAAACAAGAACGATGCGGCAAGGCAAAGAAGTCTAAAAAAAGACCGATACCAAAAATGGCCAAGAATGCAAACAAAGAACGATTCGGCATAGCAATGAAGTCAAAAAAATGACCGATGCCAAAAATGGCAAAAAATGGTCAAAAATACAAAAAAAGAACGATGCGGCAAGGCAAAGAAGTCTAAAAAAAGACCGATACCAAAAATGGCCAAAAATGCAAACAAAGAACGATTCGGCATAGCAATGAAGTCCACAAAATGACAGATGCCGAAAATGCCACAAAATGGTCAAAAATGCAAAAAAAGAACGATGCGGCATGGCCAAGAAGTACAAAAAATTACCGATACAAAAAATGGCCAAAAATTAAAAAAAGAACGATGCGGCATGGCAAAGAAGTCCAAAAAATGACCGATACCAAAAATGGCAAAAAATGGTCAAAAATGCAAAAAAAGAACGATGCGGCATGGCAAAGAAGACCCAAAAATGACCGATGCCAAAAATGGCAAAAAATGGCCAAAAATGCAAAAAAAAAACGATGCGGCATGGCAAAGTCCAAAAAAGGACCGATTCCAAAAATGGGCAAAAATGCAAAAAAAGAACGATGCGGCATGGCAAATAAGTCCAAAAAATTACCGATGCCAAAAATGGCAAAAAATGGTCAAAAATGCAAAAAAAGAACGATGCGGCATGGCAAAGAAGTCTAAAAAATGACCGATACCAAAAATGGCCAAAAATGCAAACAAAGAACGATGCGACATGTCAAAGAAGTCCAAAAAATGATCGAAACCAAAAATGGCCAAAACGCCAAAAAAACGATGCGGCATGGCAAAGCAGTCCTAAAAATGACCGATGCCAAAAATGGACAAAAATTAAAAAAAAAGAACGATGCGGCATGGCAAAGACGGCCAAAAAATGACCGATACCAAAAATGGCCAAAAACGCCAAACAAAAACGATGCGGCATGGCAAAGAAGTCCAAAAAATGAGCGATGCCAAAAATGAAAAAAAAATAACGATGCGGCATGGCAAAGAATTCCAAAAAATGACCGATACTAAAAATGGCCAAAAACGCCAAAAAAAACGATGCGGCATAGCAAAGAAGTACAAAAAATTACCGATACCAAAAATGGCCAAAAATGCAAACAAAGAACGATGCGGCATGGCACAGAAGTCCAAAAAATGACCGATACCAAAAGAGGCCAAAAACGCAAAAAAAATGCGGCATGGCAAAGAAGTCCAAAAAATGACCGATGCCAAAAATGGACAAAAATTAAAAAGAAAGAACGATGCGGCATGGCAAAGAAGTCCTAAAAAGGACCGATGCCAAAAATGACCAAAAATGTAAAAAAAGAACGATGCGGCATGCAAAACAAGTCCAAAATATGAGCGATGGCAAAAATGGTCACAAAGAGCGATCCGGCATGGCAAAGAAGTCCAAAAAATGACCGATACAAAAATGGCCAAAAATGCAAAAAAAGAACGATGCGGCATGGAAAAGAAGTCCAAAAAATTACCGATGCCAAAAATGGCCAAAAATGCAAAAAAAGAGAGATACGACATGGCAAAGAAGTCCAAAAAATGACCGATGCCAAAAATGGCAAGAAATGGTCAAAAATGCAAAAAAAAAACGATGCGGCATGGCAAAGAAGAACAAAAAAATACCGATACCAAAAATGGGCAAAAATGCAAAAAAAGAACGATGCGGCATGGTAAAGAAGTCCAAAAATGGCCGATGCCAAAAATTGCCAAGAATGGACCAAAATGGCCAAAAAATGCCAAAAAAGAACGATGCGGAATGGCAAAGTCCAAAAAATTACCGATGCCAAAAATGGCCAAAAATGAAAAAAAAAGCACGATGCGGCATGGCAAAGAAAACCAAAAAATCACCGAGACCAGAAATGGCCAAAAATGCAAGAAAACAACGATGCGGCATTTTAATGAAGTCCAAAAAATGACTGATGCCAAACATGGCCAAAAATGCAAAAAAAGAACGATGCGGCATGGCAAAATCCAAAAAATGACCGATACCAAAAATGGCCCAAAATGCAAAAAAAGAACGATGCGGCATGGTAAAGAAATCCAAAAAATGACCGATGCCAAAAATGGCCAAAAATGCAAACAAAGAACGATGCGGCAATGCAAAGAAGTCCAAAAAATTACTGATGCCAAAAATGCAAAAAAAGAACGATGCGGCATGGCAATGACGGCCAAAAAATGACCGATGCCAAAAACGGCCAAAATGCAAAAAAAGAACAATGCGGCATGGCAAAGACGTCCAAAAAATGACCGATACCAAAAATGGGCAAGAATGCAAAAAAAGAACGATGCGGCACGGCAAAGAAGTCCAAAAAATTACCGATGCCAAAAATGGCAAAAAATGGTCAAAAATGCAAAAAAAGAACGATGCGGCATGGCAAAGAAAAAAATGGCCGATGTCCCGATACCAAAAATGGCCAAAAATGCAAACAAAGAACGATGCGACATGGCATAGAAGTCCAAAAAATGATCGAAACCAAAAATGCCCAAAAACGCCAAAAAAACGATGCGGCATGGCAAAGCAGTCCTAAAAATGACCGATGCCAAAAATGGACAAAAATTAAAAAAAAGAACGATGCGGCATGGCAAAGACGGCCAAAAAATGACCGATGCCAAAAATGACCACAAATGTAAAATAAGAACGAGGCGGCATGGAAAAGAATTCCAAAAAATGACCGATGCCAAAAATGGTCAAAAAGAACGATCCGGCATGGCAAAGAAATCCAAAAAATGACCGATAACAAAAATGGCCAAAAATGCAAACAAAGAACGATGCGGCATGGAAAATAAGTCCAAAAAATTACCGATGCCAAAAATGGAAAAAAATGGTCAAAAATGCAAAACAAGAACGATGCGGCAAGGCAAAGAAGTCTAAAAAAAGACCGATACCAAAAATGGCCAATAATGCACAAAAAAAATGCGGCATGGCAAAGAAGTCCAAAAAATGACCGATGCCAAAAATGGACAAAAATGAAAAAGAAAAAACGATGCGGCATGGCAAAGAAGTCCAAAAAATGACCGATGCCAAAAATGACCAAAAATGTAAAAAAAGAACGATGCGGCATGGAAAAGAAGTCCAAAAAATGACCGATGCCAAAAATGGTCAAAAAGAACGATCCGGCATGGCAAAGAAGTCCAAAAAATGACCGCTAACAAAAATGGCCAAAAATGCAAACAAAGAACGATGCGGCATGGAAAAGAAGTCCAAAAAATGACCGATGCCAAAAATGGAAAAAAATTGTCAAAAATGCAAAACAAGAACGATGCGGCAAGGCAAAGAAGTCTAAAAAAAGACCGATACCAAAAATGGCCAAGAATGCAAACAAAGAACCGAATCGTAGCAATGAAGTCAAAAAAATGACCGATGCCAAAAATGGCAAAAAATGGTCAAAAATACAAAAAAAGAACGATGCGGCAAGGCAAAGAAGTTTAAAAAAAGGTCGATACCAAAAATGGCCAAAAATGCAAACAAAGAACGATTCGGCATAGAAATGAAGTCCAAAAAATGACCGATGCCGAAAATGCCACAAAATGGTCAAAAATGCAAAAAAAGAACGGTGCGGCATGGCAAAGAAGTACAAAAAATTACCGATACAAAAAATGGCCAAAAATACAAACAAAGAACGATGCGGCATGGCAAAGAAGACCCAAAAATGACCGATGCCAAAAATGGCAAAAAATGGCCAAAAATGCAAAAAAAGAACGATGCGGCATGGCAAAGTCCAAAAAATGACCGATACCAAAAATGGGCCAAAATGCAAAAAAAGAACGATGCGGCATGGCAAAGAAATCCAAAAAATGACCGATGCCAAAAATGGCCAAAAATGCAAAAAAAGAACGATGCGGCAATGCAAAAAAGTCCAAAAAATGACTGATGCCAAAAATGCAAAAAAAGAACAATGCGGCATGGCAATGAAGCCAAAACATGACCGATGCCAAAAACGGCCAAAATGCAAAAAAAGAACAATGGGGCATTGCAAAGACGTCCAAAAAATGACGGATACCAAAAATGGGCAAAAATGCAAAAAAAGAACGATGCGGCATGGCAAATAAGTCCAAAAAATTACTGATGCCAAAAATGGCAAAAAATGGTCAAAAATGCAAAAAAAGAACGATGCGGCATGGCAAAAGAGTCCAAAAAATGACCGATGTCAAAAATGCAAAAAAAGAAAGATGCGGCATAGCAAAGAAGTACAAAAACTTACTGATACCAAAAATGGCCAAAAATGCAAACAAAGAACGATGCGGCATGGCACAAAAGTCCCAAAAATGACCGATACCAAAAGAGGCCAAAAACGCAAAAAAAAATGCGGCATGGCAAAGAAGTCCATAAAATGACCGATGCCAAAAGTAGACAAAAATGAAAAAGAAAGAACGATGCGGTATGGCAAAGAAGTCCAAAAAAGGACCGATGCCAAAAATGACCAAAAATGTAAAAAAAGAACGATGCGGCATGGAAAAGAAGTCCAAAAAATGACCGATGCCAAAAATGGACAAAAATGAAAAAGAAAGAACGATGCGGCATGGCAAAGAAGTCAATAAAATGACCGATGCCAAAAATAACCAAAAATGTAAAAAAAGAACGATGCGGCATGGAAAAGAAGTCCAAAAAATGACCGATGCCAAAAATGGACAAAAATGAAAAAGAAAGAACGATGCGGCATGGCAAAGAAGTCCAAAAAATGACCGATGCCAAAAATGGCCAAAAATGCAAACAAAGAACGATTCGGCATAGCAATGAAGTCAAAAAAAGACCGATGCCAAAAATGGCAAAAAATGGTCAAAAATACAAAAAAAGAACGATGCGGTATGGCAAAGAAGTCCAAAAAATGACCGATGCCAAAAATGGCCAATAATGCACAAAAAAAATGCGGCATGGCATAGAAGTCCAAAAAATGACCGATGCTAAAAATGGACAAAAATTAAAAAGAAAGAACGATGCGGCATGGCAAAGAAGTCCAAAAAATGACCGATGCCAAAAATGTAAAAAAAGAACGATGCGGCATGGAAAAGAAGTCCAAAAAATGACCGATACCAAAAATGGCCAAAAATGCAAACAAAGAACGATGCGGCATGGAAAAGAAGTCCAAAAAATGACCGATGCCAAAAATAGCAAAAAATTGTCAAAAATGCAACACAAGAACGATGCGGCAAGGCAAAGAAGTCTAAAAAAAGACCGATACCAAAAATGGCCAAGAATGCAAACAAAGAACGATTCGGCATAGCAATGAAGTCAAAAAAATGACCGATGCCAAAAATGGCAAAAAATGGTCAAAAATACAAAAAAAGAACGATGCGGCAAGACAAAGAAGTCTAAAAAAGACCGATACCAAAAATGGCCAAAAATGCAAACAAAGAACGATTCGGCATAGCAATGAAGTCCAAAAAATGACCGATGCCGAAAATGCCACAAAATTGTCAAAAATGCAAAAAAAGAACGATGCCGCATGGCAAAGCAGTACAAAAAATTACCGATACAAAAAATTGCAAAAAATACAAACAAAGAACGATGCGGCATGGCAAAGAAGACCCAAAAATGACCGATGCCAAAAATGTCAAAATATGGCCAAAAATGCAAAAAAAAGAACGATGCGGCATGGCAAAGAAGTCTAAAAAAGACAGATACCAAAAATGGCCAAAAATGCAAAAAAACGATGCGGCATGGCAAAGAAGTCCAAAAAATTATCCAATGTCAAAAATGGCCAAAATGGCCAAAATGGCCAAAAAATCCAACAAAAACCATGCGAAATGGCAAAGAAGTCCAAAAAATGACCGATGCCAAAAATGGCCAAAAATGAAAAAAAGAACGATGCGGCATGGCAATGAAGTACAAAAAATGGCCGTTGCCAAAAATGGACAAAAATGGCCAAAAAATGCAAAAAAGAACGATGCGGAATGGCAAAGTCCAAAAAATGACCGATACCAAAAATGGCCAAAAAATGCAAAAAAAAACGATGCGGCATGGCAAAGTCCAAAAAATGACCGATACCAAAAACGGCTCAAAATGCAAAAAAGAACGATGCGTCAAGGTAAAGAACTTCAAGAAGTGACCGATGCCAAAAATGCAAAAAAAGAACGATTCGACAATGCAAAGGAGTCCAAAAAATTACTGATGCCAAAAATGGCCAATAATGCAAAAAAAGAACGATGCGGCATGGCTAAGACGGCCAAAAAATGACCGATGCCAAAAATGGCCAAAAATGATAAAAAAGAACGATGCGGCATAGCAAAGAAGTCCAAAAAATTATAGATGCCAAAAATGGACAAAAATGCAAAAAAAGAACGATACGGGGCATGGCTGTTGTGAATTGAGGCACCCTGTGCTTCAATTCAGAACGGAAATTATAAAATTCCTATTAATAAAATTCAAAAATTAATTAATTATTATTATTTGAAAAACAAAAGTTTCAAATTACGCGTTGCTCGTGCACAGAGAAATAATTTAATTCAATAAATAATAATTTATCTGTGCTGAAATTAATCAACCAATTAAATTAAAATTGATTTAAAATATTTTGTTGGAGAAGCTGATTGGTTTTCCAAAATGTTGTTGGAAATATTTTTTAAAACCAAAAAAGCTCTCCAACAAAATAAAATAGAAAACAAATTTGAAAAAAAGGACAGTTGATCGGATAAAGTTGATTTTTAAAATATTAAAATTAAAATTGTTAATTAAGTTAAATCGATCGGGAAAAGTTCAAGATTAAAATTTAAAATTATAATCAAACAGTTGATAAAAGAAAAGTTGTATTTTGTTAATTTATTAAAATTAAAACTGTTAATTAAAAAACAGTCAATCGGAAAAAGTTTTTATTTAAAATTAATTAAAGTCAATCGATCGTGAAAAATTATATTTCTTAAAACAGTTAAAACTAAATAAAATTAAAATCAGTAAAAAACACTAAATCAAGAAGTTAAAGTAATTTTTGTAAAACTAAATTTTCATCAGAAATATAAAAAAAACTAAATCAACAAAATAAATTAATAATTTAAACTAATAAAATTAAGTCAGTAAAAAAAATAAAGTATATGTTAACTTAAATAAAACTAAATAAGTTAAAATAATTATATATGAAATAAATAAAATATACAAATAATATATATATGAGGATAAATACAATATAACTAAATAAAAATTGTATCAAGTGAATAAAAATTAAAAGAATATTTGAATTATTAATAAATAGTTAAAGTTGAGAAACAAAAAAAGGAGCGTGACCGCTCAAAAACAAATAATAGTGAAAAATCTTATCCTTATTCCTTAAATTGTTATTCCTTTTCTTAATTTTTTAATACATACATGTATGCATTTATTTTATCTATATTTAAAAAAAAAAATGGGTATATAATAAATAAAATTGGAGTACATATATATCCGTATAAAAAATAATAAGTAAAAGTTTTAAATAAGAGTCATATATGTACAAATACCTATACAATGAAAAATCATAAATTATTAAACATTATTATCACATATTATAATTTTTATTTGTATACATAAAATTTTTATTCTCCAAGTACAAATTGCAAATTGTGCGTTTTTGATCAATTTGAATTTATATAGGGTAACGAAAAAAAATTTTCAAATTTTAATATAAAATGAAAATATAGGGTAACGAAAAAAAATGTTGGTTATTAAAATTTTTTAACACTTATGTAAAAAAATTTTTTTATTAAAATTTATTAAAATATGACCCCTAAATCACAAAATAAAAAAAGGTACATATATATTGTTGTTGTTGTTTAAAATGTATTTTATAAACTGATGTCGCAAAACCACCAACGTTGGCGCAATTAATTTTAAAATTTTCAAAGAGAATATCAACATTTTCATTTTTAAATTCAAGTCCGGAATTTGAAAATTCGGATGAACAAACTAAAACAAACGTAGAAAATAGAGAAGCGGAACCAAATTTAGAAGTATTGGATAGAAATAACTTTGTTGATTTTTTACATCAAGTACAAGGAGAACGAATATCAGAAAATAGAAAAAGTTTTAGAACATTGAGGTCAGGAGCGAAATACAACAGAATTGGCCCAATAAGGAAACCAAGGAAAACTAGAAGAAATAAAGTTATAATTGCCAAAACGGAAAGAAAAAGTTTGAATATAAAAACAAGTGACAAAATGAATCCAATAAACGACCCCCATTATTTTAATTTCCAAAAAGCAAATAATACAAATAGAACAATAAATAAACCGGGACCATCAGGATTAAACTGCCACCACCACCACCACCAATTGCACATCGAGATGAATACGTTGCGGAAAACTTTACAAACGACAACTCTTATCATTTGGGACCAACATTGTTACCAGTGGAAAAAATAATAAAAGCATTTTTAGTACAAGTTCCAACATTTTCGAGTGTAGGGTTGGACATTGAGAATGAGTTAAACAATTTTCTCGAATTAGCTCATCAAGCATATGAATTGTCCAGAGACGAACAAAAGTGTATATTATTGAGAATCTTGATTACAAGTAAACTGACTGTTGCAGCCAACGCACTTTTCAGATATGCCCACGTCGAAAACTTTAACCAATATAAAGATATTTTACGAAATCGTTTTATAGAGAGCAAGGATATGGCTACATTAGCATCGGAAATGATGGGGATGTACCAGTATGAAAGTGAATCAGTGGAACTATTTGGAGAAAGAATAGCAGAAAAATTGGCGGCATATAGAAACAGAGTAAACGAAAGGTATCAAAACGAGGGACGAGCTTTAATCAATGAAATGGAGATAACCTCAAAGAGAATATTTTTAGGAGGACTGCGTTCATCAGAATTGAAACAATATTTAATCTTTAAAAACCCCGAAAACTTAAGAGTGTCCATAGGAGCGGCTCGACAGTATTTGAATGAAACAAGGAACTTAGGAAATATAGGGAGTTCGGATAAAAATAGTAGTAATAATCAAGGGGACCAAATGATGAATTTATTAACCACTATGATGAAAAAATTAAATGAAAATGGCGGACATGGGCAACAACCAAATAATAACCGGTTAAATCATGGAAACAATTTTAGAAATAATAGTAATAATAATTATTTCCGGGGAACAACAGGGAATTTTAAATACAACAACAACAACAACAATAATAATGCGCAATTTACAAATAATAATAATTATAATAATAATAATAAACAATTCTCAAACAGTAGTAGCAACAATAATTTTAATAACAACAATAAGACCCCTAACAGAAATTACAATATGGTTAGTGGTAATAATTTTCCAAACAACAATAAAAATAATACAAGTAATTATAATAATAATTATAATAATAATTACAATAATAATAATAACAATAGGAACAATAATAATGGTAATAATAATAATGGTAATAACAAGGTTCCATTTAAAGGAACAACGGCAAATACGACGATTAAATGTTTTAAGTGTGGTGAACCAAGTCACCTTAGTAGAGATTGTACATGGCAAAGCCACTAATTGTGGAATGAATGGACATGAATACACTCATTGTTTTAAACTACGTTCGGGAAATAATAATTTTGCAAATCAAAGGATACTTGCATTAAATAACGAAGAAAGTTTAGAAAAGACCCCTTGTGAATGGTGTGCAAGGAAAGGGCATACAATTTTAAATTGTGAAGCTCGTAAATCCTATGAATCCAAAATGACAATGGTTTCGGGAAACGAGGACGGAGTGAACTAAAAGAGCCCAGCTCATTCCTTTCGGAGGGAAAAATAACTTTACAAGAGCCAATAATTAATTTAGAAATATATTATTGGATAGATCCTGAATTATGTAATAATTTAACAAAAGATAAAGAAGAAAATAATAAAATTAATAAAAATAATGAAATGGAAATAAATTTTGTTAGCTCTAATATAGGCTCTTGTGAAGGAAAATTAATAAAAAAATCAGAACACGAGAATAAGAAAATTGAGTTACCAAATAATGGTATTTTAGGAAACATTGCAATGACCCCTAAACGTGATGAAGGTAAATCGCAAACAATTTATACAGAAAAATCAAATGATATAAATACGAATAAATTACAGATGAATAAAGGAATTTTTGATAACATGCATATAGTAAACTATAAAAATTCTATATTTTCTAAGGCAAAAAATTTTATGGAAAAAAAGAATCAAATCTGGAAAGCAACTAAAAATTGTACAGATGATTTTAAAACTGAAGAAATAATTGTATTTGAAGAAGATATTAACACAGGAATTGTTAAATCAAATAAGGAAGAAAAGGTGAATATTATTAAAGAAGACAATGTAGGAGTAATTGTGGAAGAATTTTATTTAGAAGAATATATATGAGTAAAATGTTTTAATAAAAATATAGTAGAAGAAGTTGTAGAAGCTGTAGAAGTTGTAGTAGAGGAAAATGATTTAAGTACAAAAGTTTGTACTGGTATATTGATAGAATACGAATTTGTTGGAGATAATAATAGTAATGAAAATATAAATGAAAATATTAATGAAAATATTATTCATATTAATAAAGAAAAAGAACTTTGTTTAACAATTCAAATGGAAAAAGTAAAATTGAATTTAAATAGTAGTGATGTTAATATTGAAAAAGAAATAAATAAGGAAACAATTTATACATCAGGAGACAAAAATAAGGAAATACAAAATATAGAAGAATCCATAAGAACGGCACGGAAAAAAATAATAATTCAAAATAATTATTTAATTAAAAATAATAATACTTTTATCATTGTATTTAAAATAAATGTTAATACTACGGGTATTAAAAATAAAAATATTAAACCAAAATTGACCCCTATTCTTAATGTTATTATTTTACCATTAAGAAAATTAAATAACAAAATAATAAAATTAAATCATAGATATAAGAAACATAGGTGGAAGCGTAAAGGTAAATTATTTTAAACTATATATAACAAAAAATATATTGAAATTTTAAATTTTAATATTAAAAAAAAAAAAAAATTTGTTTAGAATAAAATAGAAAGGGGAGCGTGACCGCTCAAAAACAAATAATAGGGAAAAATCTTATCCTTATTCCTTAAATTCCTATTCCTTTTCTTAATTTTTTAATACATACATATATGCATTATTTTTATCTATATTTAAAAAAAAAAAGCATAAATTTTATCAAAAATAAAATAAATTTATAATAAAATATATATACATATATACATATAATTATAATATTAAATATTTAATATATAATTTTACATAAAACTTTATTAAAACTTAATTTTTATTAATAAATAAAACAAAAACGGATTTTTTTATAAAAGTTTTTAATGTAAAATAAAACAAAAGGATTATTTTTTTTCATTTAAAATATTTTTTTATTATAGAATTTGATAAAATAAAATATTATATAAAATCAATAAGATTTTAATTGTATTAAAATACAAAAAAAAAAGAAATATGTAAGAAAAAATAAATGTAAAGAAAAATATAATTACAAAAATTTAAAATTTTTAGAAAAATAAAATAAAATATATAAATATCAAATAAAATTATAAATATATATAAATATAATTAAAAGAAATTTATAAAAGAAAGTATCAATTAAAATTAAAGAAAGAAAAAAGAAATGTATAAAACAAAATTTAGTATACAAAGATATGAAATTTTTAGTAAAAAATATTTATCAAAATTTACAAAATATAAAAAAAATGTTTGGAATAAAAATATACATATATAAAAAGTAAATTTAAAAAAAAATATTGTTTTAAAAAAAATATATATAAAAGAAATTTTTGGTAAATATATACAAATATACAAAGTTATTAAAAAAAATTTAAAAAAAAAAAAAAAAAATTTTTTAAAAAAATATATAGACAAATATATAAATATAATTTTAAAATATAAGAGTCGAAGAAAATCTCCGACCCTTATATTTTTTCTAAGAGGGAAGGTGTTGTGAATTGAGGCACCCTGTGCTTCAATTCAGAACGGAAATTATAAAATTCCAATTATTAAAATTCAAAAATTAATTAATTATTATTTGAAAAACAAAAGTTTCAAATTACGCGTTGCTCGTGCACAGAGAAATAATTTAATTCAATAAATAATAATTTATCTGTGCTGACAACGCGTTAAATTAATCAACCAATTAAATTAAAATTGATTTAAAATATTTTGTTGGAGAAGCTGATTGGTTTTCCAAAATCTTATTGGAAAGATTTTGGAAAACCAAAAAAGCTCTCCAACAAAATAAAATAGAAAACAAATTTGAAAAAAAGGACAGTTGATCGGATAAAGTTGATTTTTAAAATATTAAAATTAAAATTGTTAATTAAGTTCAATCGATCGGGAAAAGTTCAAGATTAAAATTTAAAATTATAATCAAACAGTTGATAAAAGAAAAGTTGTATTTTTTTAATTTATTAAAATTAAAACTGTTAATTAAAAAACACTCAATCGGAAAAAGTTTTTATTTAAAATTAATTAAAGTCAATCGATCGGGAAAAATTATATTTCTAAAAAAAGTTAAAACTAAATAAAATTAAAATCAGTAAAAAACACTAAATCAAGAAGTTAAAGTTATTTTTGTAAAACTAAATTTTCACCAGAAATATAAAAAAAAAATAAATCAAGAAAATAAATTTATAATTTAAACTAATAAAATTAAGTCAGTAAAAAAAAATAAAGTATATGTTAACTTAAATAAAACTAAATAAGTTAAAATAATTATATATGAAATAAATAAAATATACAAATAATATATATATGAGAATAAATACAATATAACTAAATAAAAATTGTATCAAGTGAATAAAAATTAAAAGAATATTTGAATTATTAATAAATAGTTAAAGTTGAGAAACAAAAAATGTATTTTATTTTAAAAGACGGAAAGTAAAGGTTAAAACAAAAGGTGAGATACAAAATAAAACATTATTTATGCTTGTAATATATAAAATTACAACATTGGCGCTGCGGACAGGATAAGAAGTACGTTTCTTATCCAAAAGAATTTTGTGTAAAGGTAAAACGGGATGTTAAAATTAAAATAAAAGAAAAAAAAAATTATCATAAAATAAAAGTGGACTAAAAATAGTTCAAAAAATATATATAATAATTTAACGTTAAATAAAATCTTATAAATAATTATTATAAAATTTTTAGCAAAAAAAAAAAACAAAAGTAGCAGTAATTTAAATAAAACATCTTTTTAATAAAATTAAAATAAAAACAGTGATAACAAAAAGTTGCAGTTAACAAAAAGTTGCAGTAGAAGAAGCAAAATTTTCACTAAAATATATAGAAGAAAAAGCTGGTAGCGGAGAAAGCAGAGAAGCAGAAAATTTTTGTAAAGTAGTAAGTCATTTTTTTTCTAATATAAAAATATATAAAAACACGGGTTGCTAATATTTTAAAAATATATATATACATAAAAAATATATATAACAAAATATAACACCAATTTTTTTTGTAAAAATATTTTTTTTTTAAAATGAATAAATCAAAATCTTTAGGAAGATACGGATCTTCATTATTTTTTATAATTATTATTACTCCAAATCTAATAGTCTTAATAATGGAGAATAAGAAAATTTATTTTTTGGCAAATTACTAAAAAATTGAAATTTTTGAATCTAATTAAATGACAAAAAATTGTATGTTATTAGAAAATAAAAGAACTTGTTAATTTAGAAAGAAAATTTTATGAAAAATTTAAATTAATGGCCAAAAAGTAAAATTAAAATTGTTAATTATAAAAAATATATAAAATAATAAATATATAAAATCCTTAATGAAATTACAAAAAAAAATATATATATATAAAATCCTTTTTTTTTTTAAATTCCTAGTGAATCAAAATCTTTATATACAAAGTTAATACAAAATAAAATAAAATGCATATATGAAAAAACCCCTAAAATATATGTGTAAATATACATATACAAAGAAAATGATAATTTTCTTATATACTACCAAAAACCTTAACCTATCCTAATAGTTAACCTAATTTCAATATTTCTCTCTCTTCCATAAAAAAAAAAAATGGGTATATAATAAATAAAATTGGAGTACATCCGTATAAAAAATAATAAGTAAAAGTTTTAAATAAGAGTCATATATGTACAAATACCAATACAATGAAAAATCATAAATTATTAAACATTATTATCACATATTATAATTTTTATTTGTATACATAAAATTTTTATTCTCCAAGTACAAATTGCAAATTGTGAGTTTTTGATCAATTTGAATTTAAAAGTTTATAATAAAGTTTTGTTTACGTGAAATATAATATACATAGAAGTGTATTATTATCAAAGTAAAATTGACATAAAAATAGGGTAACAAAACTAATTACTGTGTAAAAAGTTAAGTTTATTTAATTTAAAACAAAACTGTATACACAAAGTGCAAAATAAAATTGTGCACTAAGTTGACACAGGGCTGTGTCAAAATAAAGAACTTAATAAAAAAATTTTAACACTTATGTAAATTTTTTTAAAGAAGTCCAAAAAATGACTGATGCTAAAAATGGCCAAAAATGCAAAAAAAAGAACGATGCGGCATGGCAAAGACGGCCAAAAAATGACCGATGCCAAAAATGGCCAAAAATGCAAAAAAAGAACGATCCGGCATGGCAAAGAAGTCCAAAAAATGACCGATACCAAAAATGGCCAAAAATGCAAAACAAGAACGATGCAGCATGGCAAAGAAGTCCCAAAAATGACCGATTCCGAAAATGTCACAAAATGGTCAAAAATGCAAAAAAAGAACGATGCGGCATAGCAAAGAAGTACAAAAAATTACCGATACCAAAAATGGCCAAAAATGGAAACAAAGAACGATGCGGCATGGCAAAGAAGTCCAAAAAAGACCGATACCAAAAAAGGCCAAAAACGCAAAAAAAATTCGGCATGGCAAAGAAGTCCAAAAAATGACCGATGCCAAAAATGGACAAAAATGAAAAAAAGAACGATGCGGCATGGCAAAGTCCAAAAAATGACCGATACCAAAAATGGCCCAAAATGCAAAAAAGAACGATGCGTCAAGGTAAAGAACTCCAAAAATTGATCGATGCCAAAAATGCAAAGAAAGAACGATGCGGCAATGCAAAGAAGCCCAAAAAATTACTGATGCCAAAAATGGCCAAAATGCAAAAAAAGAAAGATGCGGCATGGCAAAGACGGCCAAAAAATTACCGATGCCAAAAATGTTAAAAAAGAACGATGCGGCATGGCAAAGAAGTCCAAAAAATTACCGATGCCAAAAATGGACAAAAATGCAAAAACAGAACGATGCGGCATGGCAAAGAAGTCCAAAAACTGACTTATTCCAAAAATGGCCAAAAATGCAATACAAGACCGATGCGGCATGGCAAAGAAGTCCACAAACTGACTGATTCCAAAAATGGCTAAAAATGCAAAAAAAAGAACGATCCGGCATGGCAAAGAAGTCAAAAAAATTACCGATACCAAAAATGGCCAAAAATGCAACACAAGAACGATGCAGCATGGCAAAGAAGTCCAAAAAATGACCGATGCCAAAAATGGCACAAAATGGTCAAAAATGCAAAAAAAGAACGATGCGGCATGGCAAAGAAGTACAAAAAATTACCGATACCAAAAATGGCCAATAATGCAAACAAAGAACGATGCGGCATGGCAAAGAAGTCCAAAAAAGACCGATACCAAAAAAGGCCAAAAACGCAAAAAAAAATCGGCATGGCAAAGAAGTCCAAAAAATGACCGATGCCAAAAATGGACAAAAATGAAAAAAAGAACGATGCGGCATGGCAAAGTCCAAAAAATGACCGATACCAAAAATGGCCCAAAATGCAAAAAAGAACGATGCAGCATGGCAAAGAAGTCCCAAAAATGACCGATTCCGAAAATGTCACAAAATGGTCAAAAATGCAAAAAAAGAACGATGCGGCATGGCAAAGAAGTACAAAAAATTACCGATACCAAAAATGGCCAATAATGCAAACAAAGAACGATGCGGCATGGCAAAGAAGTCCAAAAAATGACCGATACTAAAAAAGGCAAAAAACGCAAAAAAACTGCAGCACGGCAAAGAAATCCAAAATATGACCGATGTAAAAACTGGCCAAAAATACAAAAAAAGAACGATGCGGCATGGCAAAGAAGTCCCAAAAAATGACTAGTTGCCAAAAATTGCCAAAAATGGACAAAAATGCAAAAAAAGGACGATACGGCATGGCAAAGTCCAACAAATTACCGATTCCAAAAATGACCAAATATGTAAAAAAAGAACGATGCGGAATGACAAAGAAGTCCAAAAACTGACTTATTCCAAAAATGGCCAAAAATGCAATACAAGACCGATGCGGCATGGCAAAGAAGTCCAAAAACTGACTGATTCCAAAAATGGCTAAAAATGCAAAAAAAGAACGATCCGGCATGGCAAAGAAGTCAAAAAAATTACCGATACCAAAAATGGCCAAAAATGCAACACAAGAACGATGCAGCATGGCAAAGAAGTCCAAAAAATGACCGATGCCAAAAATGGCACAAAATGGCCAATAATATAAACAAAGAACGATGCGGCATGGCAAAGAAGTACAAAAAATTACCGATACCAAAAATGGCCAATAATGCAAACAAAGAACGATGCGGCATGGCAAAGTCCAAAAAATGACCGATACTAAAAAAGGCAAAAAACGCAAAAAAACTGCAGCATGGCAAAGAAATCCAAAATATGACCGATGTAAAAAATGGCCAAAAATACAAAAAAAGAACGATGCGGCATGGCAAAGAAGTCCAAAAACTGAGCAATGCCAAAAATGGCACAAAATGGTCAAAGAGAACGATGCGGCATGGCAAAGAAGTCCAAAAAATGACCGATGCCAAAAATGGACAAAAATGCAAAAAAAGAACGATGCGGCATGGCAAAGAATTCCAAAAAGTGACGGATGCCAAAAATGGCCAAAAATGCTAAAAAAGAACGATGCGGCATAGCAAAGAAGTCCAAAAATTGACTCATGCCAAAAATGGACAAAAATGCAAAAAAAGAACGATGCGGCATGTCAAAGAAGTCTAAAAAATGACCGATGCCAAAAATGCAAAAAAATAACGATGCGGCATGGCAAAGAAGTCCAAAAAATGACCGATACCAAAAATGGCCAAAAATGCAAAAAAAACTGCAGCATGGCAAAGAAATCCAAAATATGACCGATGTAAAAAATGGCACAAAATGGTCAAAAATGCAAAAAAAGAACGATGCGGCATGGCAAAGAAGTACAAAAAATTACCGATACCAAAAATGGCCAATAATGCAAACAAAGAACGATGCGGCATGGCAAAGAAGTCCAAAAAATGACCGATACTAAAAAAGGCAAAAAACGCAAAAAAACTGCAGCATGGCAAAGAAATCCAAAATATGACCGACGTAAAAAATGGCCAAAAATACAAAAAAAGAACGATGCGGCATGGCAAAGAAGTCCAAAAAATGACCGATGCCAAAAATGGACAAAAATGCAAAAAAAGAACGATCCGGCATGGCAAAGAAGTCAAAAAAATTACCGATACCAAAAATGGCCAAAAATGCAACACAAGAACGATGCAGCATGGCAAAGAAGTCCAAAAAATGACCGATGCCAAAAATGGCACAAAATGGCCAATAATATAAACAAAGAACGATGCGGCATGGCAAAGAAGTACAAAAAATTACCGATACCAAAAATGGCCAATAATGCAAACAAAGAACGATGCGGCATGGCAAAGAAGTCCAAAAAATGACCGATACTAAAAAAGGCAAAAAACGCAAAAAAACTGCAGCATGGCAAAGAAATCCAAAATATGACCGATGTAAAAAATGGCCAAAAATACAAAAAAAGAACGATGCGGCATGGCAAAGAAGTCCCAAAAAATGACTAGTTGCCAAAAATTGCCAAAAATGGACAAAAATGCAAAAAAAGGACGATACGGCATGGCAAAGTCCAACAAATTACCGATTCCAAAAATGACCAAATATGTAAAAAAAGAACGATGCGGAATGACAAAGAAGTCCAAAAACTGAGCAATGCCAAAAATGGCACAAAATGGTCAAAGAGAACGATGCGGCATGGCAAAGAAGTCCAAAAAATGACCGATGCCAAAAATGGCCAAAAATGCTAAACAAGAACGATGCGGCATAGCAAAGAAGTCCAAAAATTGACTCATGCCAAAAATGGACAAAAATGCAAAAAAAGAACGATGCGGCATGTCAAAGAAGTCTAAAAAATGACTAGTTGCCAAAAATTGCCAAAAATGGACAAAAATGCAAAAAAAGGACGATACGGCATGGCAAAGTCCAACAAATTACCGATTCCAAAAATGACCAAATATGTAAAAAAAGAACGATGCGGAATGACAAAGAAGTCCAAAAACTGAGCAATGCCAAAAATGGACAAAAATGCAAAAAAAGAACGATGCGGTATGGCAAAGAATTCCAAAAAGTGACGGATGCCAAAAATGGCCAAAAATGCTAAACAAGAACGATGCGGCATAGCAAAGAAGTCCAAAAATTGACTCATGCCAAAAATGGACAAAAATGCAAAAAAAGAACGATGCGGCATGTCAAAGAAGTCTAAAAAATGACCGATGCCAAAAATGCCAAAAAATAACGATGCGGCATGGCAAAGAAGTCCAAAAAATGACCGATACCAAAAATGGCCAAAAATGCAAACAGAGAACAATACGGCATCGCAAAGAACTCCACAAAATTACCGATGCCAAGGGGCGAGTGGCGACGACCTCCTAGTGTGCGTGACATGTCCATCACGCCGGTTGGCTCTGGGCAATGCGTTCAACGTGGTTTCCTTCAACGTAGCTAACTGTCGCCTAACCTCACCCATTCCCCCAAATGCAAAAACAGAACGATGCGGCATGGCAAAGAAGTCCAAAAACTGACTGATTCCAAAAATGGCCAAAAATGCAATACAAGAACGATGCGGCATGGCAAAGAAGTCCAAAAACTGACTGATTCTAAAAATGGCTAAAAATGCAAAAAAAGAACGATCCGGCATGGCAAAGAAGTAAAAAAAATTACCGATACCAAAAATGGCCAAAAATGCAACACAAGAACGATGCAGCATAGCAAAGAAGTCCAAAAAATGACCGATGCCAAAAATGGCACAAAATGGTCAAAAATGAAAAAAAGAACGATGCGGCATGGCAAAGAAGTCTAAAAAATGACCGATACCAAAAATGGCCAAAAATGCAAACAGAGAACAATACGGCATCGCAAAGAACTCCACAAAATTACCGATGCCAAGGGGCGAGTGGCGACGACCTCCTAGTGTGCGTGACATGTCCATCACGCCGGTTGGCTCTGGGCAATGCGTTCAACGTGGTTTCGTTCAACGTAGCTAACTGTCGCCTAACCTCACCCATTCCCCCAAATGCAAAAACAGAACGATGCGGCATGGCAAAGAAGTCCAAAAACTGAATGATTCCAAAAATGGCCAAAAATGCAATACAAGAACGACGCGGCATGGCAAAGAAGTCCAAAAACTGACTGATTCCAAAAATGGCCAATAATGCAAACAAAGAACGATGCGGCATGGCAAAGAAGTCCAAAAAATGACCGATACTAAAAAAGGCAAAAAACGCAAAAAAACTGCAGCATGGCAAAGAAATCCAAAATATGACCGATGTAAAAAATGGCCAAAAATACAAAAAAAGAACGATGCGGCATGGCAAAGAAGTCCCAAAAAATGACCGATGCCAAAAATTGCCAAAAATGGACAAAAATGCAAAAAAAGGACGATACGGCATGGCAAAGTCCAACAAATTACCGATTCCAAAAAGACCAAATATGTAAAAAAAGAACGATGCGGAATGACAAAGAAGTCCAAAAACTGAGCGATGCCAAAAATGGCACAAAATGGTCAAAGAGAACGATGCGGCATGGCAAAGAAGTCCAAAAAATGACCGATGCCAAAAATGGACAAAAATGCAAAAAAATAACGATGCGGCATGGCAAAGAATTCCAAAAAGTGACGGATGCCAAAAATGGCCAAAAATGCTAAAAAAGAACGATGCGGCATAGCAAAGAAGTCCAAAAATTGACTCATGCCAAAAATGGACAAAAATGCAAAAAAAAGAACGATGCGGCATGGCAAAGAAGTCTAAAAAATGACCGATGCCAAAAATGCAAAAAAATAACGATGCGGCATGGCAAAGAAGTCCAAAAAATGACCGATACCAAAAAGGGCCAAAAATGGAAACAGAGAACAATACGGCATCGCAAAGAACTCCACAAAATTACCGATGCCAAGGGGCGAGTGGCGACGACCTCCTAGTGTGCGTGACATGTCCATCACGCCGGTTGGCTCTGGGCAATGCGTTCAACGTGGTTTCGTTCAACGTAGCTAACTGTCGCCTAACCTCTCCCATTCCCCCAAATTCATATCCTGTCTCCTTTTCCCGTCTAGAATTCCAATATCCTCTTCCCAAACCTAATGTCAGTGGTGGTGTAAGCACCGTGCCGAGGACTGAAAGGCTGTGGGTCAAACCAGTCGCTAACGAGCTCCCTCCGACGCCCGGGCAAGGTCGGTTGTATAAGTGCCTTATCCTAGTATGTCTGCTATGCTAGGACGGACTCTTCCTTCCGGACATTCTCGTGGGAACAAAAATGGACAAAAGCAACAATAAAAAACAAAACACAACAACAAATATTGGATCATCTTCTAAAGACGATCTTCTTGCCTCCAGCCAGGAGACAATTAAAAGTATTAGCCACAGTACTGCTTTAACATCAACAACAAAATCTGAGAGTACCAGCCACAGTACTCTGCTTAAAAACTTACCTGGGAGCAGCGGTAGTACCAGCCACAGTACTCCAAAGCCCCAGTATCTGGAAGTACTGGACATAATAGTACTTCCTCCAAAAGCAAAGCGGTTAGAAGCTCAGGTTCTATCCTCAGACGGCGGTATCAGAAAGCCATGTTCATTATGAACAAGATTGTTCGTAATTGGGCGGACGGTATTGTCAATGAGAGGGACAAGCAGGACCGCGTGAGATGCGAGGAGAGACGCAAATTGCCGCTAAAGAGAAACCGTCCGTGGCGTCTAAAAGGGACAGATCTCATGACGACAGCACGGATAGACCAAAACCCAAACTTGCCAAGACGGAGGCAGGTAAAGGCACCGCAGCTCAGCGCAAATTTAGTGGAATTGTCAAAGATCACTTAGCGCTGGCTGTGGTTAACGACAAGGCGGAGTTTCGGAAGGTTACAACTGAACTCTGGCTTCTATCCAAACTGTCAGAGTTGGTCATGGAACACGTCCTTGAGTGCAAGGGGCCGCTCCCCGGCTTTGATTCATCCGAGGTGGTCAGGGGCTACCGGATAGTCCGATGCGAAGATCAGTTCTCTAAGGATTTCCCTAGCGTCAGCGTTGCCAAGATCAGTGACGCTTGGGAAGAAGCCAAGATTGGCTTAATCCCCGCTAAGGAAATCCCCGTGAGACCTAGAGCCCGTATCTGGTTACCCAGGATGGACATCGACGGGGAGAAGTTTCTCAGATGCCTTCAGCTGCACAACCCGGACGTGCCTACGAGCAACTGGTCGGTGATTAAGAGGGAGGAGGGAAATGGAAATAACCAGAAGAGCAGTATCTCGTTCCGCCTCCTGATCAATGAAGAATGCCTCCAGCCACTGGAACGGCTGGATTTTAAGGTGCGGTTTGGTATCAGGCAGTACAAACTTAAAATATTCAGGGATGCGCAGGAGGTTGATGGTCTAGACGAGGCCAACGACCTCTTAGAACAAATGTCTCTTGCCACAGAGACATTATCGGTAGCAGCAAGTGATGGCGATGATGAAAGTAGTTCAGGTAAATCTTAAGCATTCTAAGAATGCTTCGGATAACTTGCAGGTCCTCCTGGCTGAAGATGACCTGGACATCGCCATCATTCAAGAGCCATGGGTAAACACCTCGCGAATCAGAGGTCTGTCAAGCCGTAGTTATAACCTATTCTACAAGCCCGTAGATACAGTTGGTGGTAAACATGTATTCTGGTTAAAAAGCACATTAATGCCTATCTTTGCTCTAATTTCAGTTCTGCAGATCTGACCGTTGTCAAGGTCGAACAGAAGGATGGCAAGGAGCTATACATAAGTTCAGTGTATATGTCTCATGATGAACCTGCCCCTCCACTGGAATTTCAACAGCTAGTCCATGCCAAAGGCAACAGTCTGCTTGCTGGTTGCGACGCAAATGCCAGACATACCCTGTGGGGTAGTTCTGAAAACAATGAAAGAGGTGAGTCACTTTTTGATTTTATACTAAATACTAATCTAATAGTAGGAAATAGAGGTAACACTCCCACTTTCACTTTCCCAAGCTCGGACAGTTGTCCGGGTTGGGAAGAAGTCATTGATATTACCTGCATTAGTAATAACGAAACCTTGAAATTAGAGAACTGGAGGGTGTCCGAGAAAAGGTCTTTCTCAGACCATAGCTGGATACTCTTCAATGTTAACCTTACGCGTAGTAGCTCTGAACCCTATAGAAACCCCAAAAGTACAAACTGGACGGCAGGAATACTGTGAATCTATTCAAAATACAAAGGACTCGGCCAGACTAAGCCGAGTTCTCTCCAAAGAACACTCAAACCCCTCATTCCTGAAGACTCCGACAGGAGTATGGACTGAGTCATCCTTAGAAACATTAAGCCTACTAGTGGATACTCATTTTCCAGGATGCACGGAGACTGACAGTGGAGTTAGTCATTTGAGTAACCAAGATAATCTCTTGCAATCTAACGAATGAATGAAATCATTAGTTACCGATAAGTCGATATCATGGGCTATAGACAACTTCTCTCCATTTAAATCTGCCGGTCCTGATGGAATCTCCCCAAAGATGCAGCAGGAAGGTAAGGAACTCCCTTTATTAAAAAACTATTTACAGGTAGTCTCAGGCTTGGCTATATTCCGCAGTCGTGGGGCCAAAGTAGTAATAAGGGCCAAAGTAGTATTTATCCCGAAAGCAGGAAGGAGAGGACACGAGACGACAAAAGATTTCAGGCCGATTAGTCTCTCTTCCTTTATGCTGAAAACACTGGAACGCATACTCGAAGCTGAACTAAGGAAAACATTGGAGAGCACTCCACTATGTAAGCCTACTGCAAAGGTAAGTCAACCGAGACCGCACTAAGTGAATTGGTGCGTAACGTCGAAAAATCATTACAATACAAGGAATATACCTTAGCCACTTTTTTAGACATAGAAGGTGCCTTTAACAACATACAAGACAGCGCTATTCAGGAGTCTCTGAGCGAACTAGAAGTTTGCCCAACTCTATGTAAATGGATAGGCAATATGCTACTTTCTAGGGAAATCCAGGCAGATCTTGGTAACAGCCATATTACCAGATTTGCTAAAAGAGGGACGCCGCAGGGGGCGTGTTGTGCCCCCTGCTTTGGCTAATAGCGATGAACAGGGTTCTCAAAAAACTTGGGGTTGAGGGAATCATTACGATAGCATATGCGGATGACCTAGTGATTCTGGTCTTAGGCAAACATCTCGACATAATAAGCGATATTATGGAGAGAGCTCTTAAAATAGTAAGCAATTGGGCCACAGACAGTGGTCTTAACGTTAATCCGAAGAAAACGGAGTTAATGCTGTTTACAAAAAAAACTAAAATACCCCTGTTCAACCGTCCCAAGTTGGACGGTGTAACACTTAACTTATCCTCCAATGTGCGGTATCTCGCTGTAATGCTTCACCCGAAGCAAAACTGGAGACTTAACATGGAAGAAAGAGTAAAAAAAGCCTGTATAGCTCTTTACTCATGGAAAAAAATGTTAGGAAAAAAATGGGGGCTGAAGCCTCGTATGGTTCTATGGTTGTATACTGCTGTTGTACGACCCATCTTCACATACGGATCACTGGTGTGGTGGCCTGCCATTGAAAAACAATACATTCGTTCCATGTTATCCAAAGTACAAAGAAGCGCTTGTTTAAGCATCACTGGAGTGTTGAGAACGACACCTAGCGCTGCCTTAGATACGCTTCCACACCTTATGCCACTTGACCTTCATATCAGGCACCTAGCAACGTGTAGTGCGATCAGACTTAAGGAAAATGACCACTGGCAAGTGAAACCTTACGGACACGGTAAAGTTTTAGGCGCCACTGCTAGGTACCTGAAGACTACCATCACTGACTACACCATTCCTAGACTAGAGATTGACAAGAAGTTTAAAGTCAAGATACCGTCAAGGAATGAATGGAATGGTAACAACCCCCTGACCAATACAGACACAATACTATACACAGACGGCTCCAAGATGGACTGCGGTGTTAGTGCTGGGGTATATACGGAATCACTCGAACTTGCCCAATCCTACAGGCTACCGGATAGATGTAGCGTTTTCCAGGCAGCTAGCAATCTGGAAAGCTTGCCTGATACTCAGGAATGATACTTCAACTAAGCGTAATGTAGCAATAGTCTCAGATAGTCAGGCTGCTATCTTGGCTCTGAACTCAGCCGTAATATCCTCAAAAATAGTTAAGCAATGTCACAATCAACTCTCATATCTAGGAAGTCAGCTCAACATTACACTAGCCTGGGTTCCCGGTCATAGGGACATTCAGGGTAATGAGCGGGCCGACGAATTGGCCAGACAAGGCTCAAGTTTGCACCATTCATTGGCAGAACAGGTACATCTACCAATGAATACGGTTAAAAGAGACATTTACTGGCACTTCCTTTCCTTAGCCAACTCAAGATGGGTTGGTCTAAACTCATGTAGCACGGCTAAAAGTACCTGGCCGTCGTACTGTAGGAAAAGATCAGAAGAGCTGGTAAAACTACCTCGGAGGGACATGTCCAGAAGGGTAGCTGTGCTCTCGGGTCACTGGCCGATTGGCGTGCACGCCTCTAGGCTCGGTATCCCTTTTAACCCCTCATGCCGCAGTTGTAAGGTACCAAATGTAGAAGAAACTATAACCCACTTTATCTGCGAGTGCCCAGCGCTAGCCAGGGCTAGGCTCCGCTCACTCGGAAAGCCCTTTTTCAATACGTTAAGCGATATAGCCAAAATAAACCCTCGGGATATGGTACATTTCTTGAACAGCACGAGATGGTTCTAGAACGTACCCTACTTGCCTTTCTAAACATCCTACTGGTCGCGAGAGTGAGTGGTATTAAACGGCGTTTTTACGCTAATTGTAGTCATTGACTAGGGGTCGGCGACTAGCCACTTAAACCAACCAACCAACCTACCGATGTCAAAAATGGCCAAAAATGATAAAAAAGAACGATGCGGCATGGCCAAGAAGTCCAAAAAATTACCGATGCCAAAAATGGACAAAAATGCAAAAAAAGAACGATGCAGCATGGCAAAGAAGTCCAAAAAATGACTGATGCCAAAAATGGCCAAAAATGCACAAAAAGAACGATGCGGCATAGCAAAGACGGCCAAAAAATGACCGATGCCAAAAATGGCCAAAAATGCAAAAAAAAAACGATCCGGCATGGCAAAGAAGTCCAAAAAATGACCGATACCAAAAATTGCCAAAAATGCAAAACAAGAACGATGCAGCATGGCAAAGAAGTCCAAAAAATGACCGATGACGAAAATGTCACAAAATGGTCAAAAATTCAAAAAAAGAACGATGCGGCATGGCAAAGAAGTCCAAAAAATTACCGATGCCAAAAATGGACAAAAATGAAAAAAAGAACGATGCGGCATTACAAAGAAGTCCAAAAAATTACCGATGCCAAAAATGGACAAAAATGCAAAAAAAGAACGATGCGGCATGGCAAAGAATACCAAAAAATTACTGATGCCAAAAATGGGCAAAAATGCAAAAAAAGATCGATGCGGCATGGCAAAGAGGGCCAAAAAATGACCGATGCCAAAACTGGACAAAAATGAAAAAAAAAGAACGATGCGGCATGGCAAAGAAGTCCAAAAAATTACCGGTGCCAAAAATGGACAAAAATTCAAAAAAAGAACGATGCGGCATGGCAAAGAAGTCCAAAGAATGACCGATGCCAAAAATGGCCAAAAAGGATAAAGAAGAACGATGCGGCATAGCAAAGAAGTTCAAAAAATTACCGATGCCAAAAATTGACAAAATTACAAAAAAAGAACGATGCGGCATGGCAAAGAAGTCCAAAAAATGACTGATGCCAAAAATGGCCAAAAATGCAAAAAACGAACGTTGCGGGATCGCAAAGACGGCCAAAAAATGACCGATGCCAAAAATGGCCAAAAATGCAAAAAAGAAAGATCCGGCATGGCAAAGAGGTCCAAAAAATGACCGATACCAAAAATGGCCAAAAACGCAAAACAAGAACGATGCAGCATGGCAAAGAAGACCAAAAAATGACCGATGCCGAAAATGACACAAAATTGTCAAAAATGCAAAAAAGAACGATGCGGCATGGCAAAGAAGTCCAAAAAATTACCGATGCCAAAAATGGACAAAAATGAAAAAAAGAACGATGCGGCATTGCAAAGAAGTCCAAAAAATTACCGATGCCAAAAATGGACAAAAATGCAAAAAAAGAACGATGCGGCATGGCAAAGAAGACCAAAAAATTACTGATGCAAAAATTGGCAAAAATGCAAAAAAAGAACGATGCGGCATGGCAAAAAAGTCCAAAAAATTAGCGATGCCAAAAATGGACAAAAATGCAAAAAAAGAACGATGCGGCATGGCAAAGAAGTCCAAAGAATGACCGATGCCAAAAATGGCCAAAAAGGATAAAGAAGAACGATGCGGCATGGCAAAGAAGTTCAAAAAATTACCGATGCCAAAAATTGACAAAATTACAAAAAAAGAAAGATGCGGCATGGCAAAGAAGTCCAAAAAATGACTGATGCCAAATATGGCCAAAAATGCAAAAAAAGAACGATGCGGCATGGCAAAGACGGCCAAAAAATGACCGATGCCAAAAATGGCCAAAAATGCAAAAAAGAACGATCCGGCATGGCAAAGAAGTCCAAAAAATGACCTATACCAAAAATGGCCAAAAACGCAAAACAAGAACGATACAGCATGGCAAGGAAGTCCAAAAAATGACCGATGCCGAAAATGACACAAAATGGTCAAAAATGCAAAAAAGAACGATGCGGCATGGCAAAGAAGTCCAAAAAATGACCGATACCAAAAATGGCCAAAAATGATAAAAAAGAACGATGCGGCATGGCAAAGAAGTCCAAAAAATTACCGATGCCAAAAATGGGAAAAATGCAAAAAATGAACGATGCGGCATGGCAAAGAAGTCCAAAAAATGACTGATGCCAAAAATGGCTAAAAATGCAAAAAAAGAACGATCCGGCATGGCGAAGATGTCCAAAAAATGACCGATACTAAAAATGGCCAAAAATGCAAAACAAGAACGATGCAGCATGGCAAAGAAGTCCAAAATATGACCGATGCCGAAAATGGCGCAAAATGGTCAAAAATGCAAAAAAAGAACGATGCGGCATGGCAAAGAACTACAAAAAATTACCGATACCAAAAATGGCCAATAATACAAACAAAGAACGATGCGGAATTGCAAAGAAGTCCAAAAAATGACCGGTACCAAAAAAGCCAAAAACGCAAAAAAAAATGCGGCATGGCAAAGAAGTACAAAAAATGACCGATGCCAAAAATGGACACAAATGAAACAAAAAGAACGATGCGGCATGGCAAAGAACTACAAAAAATTACCGACACTAAAAATGGCCAATAATACAAACAAAGAACGATGCGGCATTGCAAAGAAGTCCAAGAAATGACCGGTACCAAAAAAGCCAAAAACGCCAAAAAAAATGCGGCATGGCAAAGAAGTACAAAAAATGACCGATGCCAAAAATGGACACAAATGAAACAAAAAGAACGATGCGGCATGGCAAAGAAGTCCAAAAAATTACAGATACCAAAAATGGCAAAAACGCAAAAAAAGACGATGCGTCATTGCAAAGAAGTCCAAAATATGACCGATGTCAAAAATGGCCAAAAATACAAAAAAAGAACGATGCGGCATGGCAAAGAAGTCCCAAAAACTGACCGATGCCAAAAATTGCCAAAAATGGCAAAAATGCAAAAAAAGAACGAAGCGACTTGGCAAAGAAGTCCAAAAAATGACTGATGCCAAAAATGGCCAAAAATGCAAAAAAAGAACGATCCGGCATGGCGAAGAAGTCCAAAAAATGACCGATACCAAAAATTGCAAAACAAGAACGATGCAGCATGGCAAAGAAGTCCAAAATATGACCGATGCCGAAAATGGCACAAAATGGTCAAAAATGCAAAAAAAGAACGATGCGGCATGGCAAAGAAGTCCAAAAAATGACTGATGCCCAAAATGGCCAATAATACAAACAAAGAACGATTCGGCATGGCAAAGAAGTCCAAAAAATGACCGGTACCAAAAAAGCCAAAAACGCCAAAAAAAATGACCGATGCCAAAAATGGCAAAAATGCAAAAAAAGAACGATGCGGCATGGCAAAGAAGTCCAAAAAATGACTGATGCCAAAAATGGCCAATAATACAAACAAAGAACGATGCGGCATGGCAAAGAAGTCCAAAAAATGACCGGTACTAAAAAAGCCAAAAACGCCAAAAAAATGCGGCATGGCAAAGAAGTACAAAAAATGACCGATGCCAAAAATGGACACAAATGAAACAAAAAGAACGATGCGGCATGGCAAAGAAGTCCAAAAAATTACAGATACCAAAAATGGCAAAAACGCAAAAAAAGACGATGCGTCATTGCAAAGAAGTCCAAAATATGACCGATGTCAAAAATGGCCAAAAATACAAAAAAAGAACGATGCGGCTTGGCAAAGAAGTCCCAAAAACTGACCGATGCCAAAAATTGCCATAAATGGCAAAAATGCAAAAAAAGAACGATGCGGCATGGTAAAGAAGTACAAAAAATGACTGATGCCAAAAATGGCCAAAAATGCAAAAAAAGAACGATCCGGCATGGCGAAGAAGTTCAAAAAATGACCGATACCAAAAATGGCCAAAAATGCAAAACAAGAACGATGCAGCATGGCAAAGAAGTCCAAAATATGACCGATGCCGAAAATGGCACAAATTGGTCAAAAATGCAAAAAAAGAACGATGCGGCATGGCAAAGAAGTCCAAAAAATGACTGATGCCAAAAATGGCCAATAATACAAACAAAGAACGATGCGGCATGGCAAAGCAGTGCAAAAAATTATCCGATGTCAAAAATGGCCAAAATGGCCAAAAAATCCAACAAAAACCATGCGAAATGGCAAAGAAGTCCAAAAAATGACCGATGCCAAAAATGGCCAAAAATGAAAAAAAGAACGATGCGGCATGGCAATGAAGTACAAAAAATGGCCGTTGCCAAAAATGGACAAAAATGGCCAAAAAATGCAAAAAAGAACGATGCGGAATGGCAAAGTCCAAAAAATGACCGATACCAAAAATGGCCAAAAAATGCAAAAATAAAACGATGCGGCATGGCAAAGTCCAAAAAATGACCGATACCAAAAACGGCTCAAAATGCAAAAAAGAACGATGCGTCAAGGTAAAGAACTTCAAGAAGTGACCGATGCCAAAAATGCAAAAAAAGAACGATGCGGCAATGCAAAGGAGTCCAAAAAATTACTGATGCCAAAAATGGCCAATAATGCAAAAAAAGAACGATGCGGCATGGCTAAGACGGCCAAAAAATGACCGATGCCAAAAATGGCCAAAAATGATAAAAAAGAACGATGCGGCATAGCAAAGAAGTCCAAAAAATTATAGATGCCAAAAATGGACAAAAATGCAAAAAAAGAACGATGCGGGGCATGGCTGTTGTGAATTGAGGCACCCTGTGCTTCAATTCAGAACGGAAATTATAAAATTCCAATTAATAAAATTCAAAAATTAATTAATTATTATTTGAAAAACAAAAGTTTCAAATTACGCGTTGCTCGTGCACAGAGAAATAATTTAATTCAATAAATAATAATTTATCTGTGCTGAAAACGCGTAAAATTAATCAACCAATTAAATTAAAATTGATTTAAAATATTTTGTTGGAGAAGCTGATTGGTTTTCCAAAATATTGTTGGAAAGATTTTGGAAAACCAAAAAAGCTCTCCAACAAAATAAAATAGAAAACAAATTTGAAAAAAAGGACAGTTGATCGGATAAAGTTGATTTTTAAAATATTAAAATTAAAATTGTTAATTAAGTTAAATCGATCGGGAAAAGTTCAAGATTAAAATTTAAAATTATAATCAAACAGTTGATAAAAGAAAAGTTGTATTTTATTAATTTATTAAAATTAAAACTGTTAATTAAAAAACAGTCAATCGGAAAAAGTTTTTATTTAAAATTAATTAAAGTCAATCGATCGTGAAAAATTATATTTCTTAAAAAAGTTAAAACTAAATAAAATTAAAATCAGTAAAAAACACTAAATCAAGAAGTTAAAGTAATTTTTGTAAAACTAAATTTTCATCAGAAATATAAAAAAAACTAAATCAACAAAATAAATTTATAATTTAAACTAATAAAATTAAGTCAGTAAAAAAAATAAAGTATATGTTAACTTAAATAAAACTAAATAAGTTAAAATAATTATATATGAAATAAATAAAATATACAAATAATATATATATGAGAATAAATACAATATAACTAAATAAAAATTGTATCAAGTGAATAAAAATTAAAAGAATATTTGAATTATTAATAAATAGTTAAAGTTGAGAAACAAAAAAAGGAGCGTGACCGCTCAAAAACAAATAATAGGGAAAAATCTTATCCTTATTCCTTAAATTGTTATTCCTTTTCTTAATTTTTTAATACATACATGTATGCATTTATTTTATCTATATTTAAAAAAAAAAAATGGGTATATAATAAATAAAATTGGAGTACATATATATCCGTATAAAAAATAATAAGTAAAAGTTTTAAATAAGAGTCATATATGTACAAATACCTATACAATGAAAAATCATAAATTATTAAACATTATTATCACATATTATAATTTTTATTTGTATACATAAAATTTTTATTCTCCAAGTACAAATTGCAAATTGTGCGTTTTTGATCAATTTGAATTTATATAGGGTAACGAAAAAAAATTTTCAAATTTTAATATAAAATGAAAATATAGGGTAACGAAAAAAAATGTTGGTTATTAAAATTTTTTAACACTTATGTAAAAAAATTTTTTTATTAAAATTTATTAAAATATGACCCCTAAATCACAAAATAAAAAAAGGTACATATATATTGTTGTTGTTGTTTAAAATGTATTTTATAAACTGATGTCGCAAAACCACCAACGTTGGCGCAATTAATTTTAAAATTTTCAAAGAGAATATCAACATTTTCATTTTTAAATTCAAGTCCGGAATTTGAAAATTCGGATGAACAAACTAAAACAAACGTAGAAAATAGAGAAGCGGAACCAAATTTAGAAGTATTGGATAGAAATAACTTTGTTGATTTTTTACATCAAGTACAAGGAGAACGAATATCAGAAAATAGAAAAAGTTTTAGAACATTGAGGTCAGGAGCGAAATACAACAGAATTGGCCCAATAAGGAAACCAAGGAAAACTAGAAGAAATAAAGTTATAATTGCCAAAACGGAAAGAAAAAGTTTGAATATAAAAACAAGTGACAAAATGAATCCAATAAACGACCCCCATTATTTTAATTTCCAAAAAGCAAATAATACAAATAGAACAATAAATAAACCGGGACCATCAGGATTAAACTGCCACCACCACCACCACCAATTGCACATCGAGATGAATACGTTGCGGAAAACTTTACAAACGACAACTCTTATCATTTGGGACCAACATTGTTACCAGTGGAAAAAATAATAAAAGCATTTTTAGTACAAGTTCCAACATTTTCGGGTGTAGGGTTGGACATTGAGAATGAGTTAAACAATTTTCTCGAATTAGCTCATCAAGCATATGAATTGTCCAGAGACGAACAAAAGTGTATATTATTGAGAATCTTGATTACAAGTAAACTGACTGGTGCAGCCAACGCACTTTTCAGATATGCCCACGTCGAAAACTTTAACCAATATAAAGATATTTTACGAAATCGTTTTATAGAGAGCAAGGATGTGGCTACATTAGCATCGGAAATGATGGGGATGTACCAGTATGAAAGTGAATCAGTGGAACTATTTGGAGAAAGAATAGCAGAAAAATTGGCGGCATATAGAAACAGAGTAAACGAAAGGTATCAAAACGAGGGACGAGCTTTAATCAATGAAATGGAGATAACCTCAAAGAGAATATTTTTAGGAGGACTGCGTTCATCAGAATTGAAACAATATTTAATCTTTAAAAACCCCGAAAACTTAAGAGTGTCCATAGGAGCGGCTCGACAGTATTTGAATGAAACAAGGAACTTAGGAAATATAGGGAGTTCGGATAAAAATAGTAGTAATAATCAAGGGGACCAAATGATGAATTTATTAACCACTATGATGAAAAAATTAAATGAAAATGGCGGACATGGGCAACAACCAAATAATAACCGGTTAAATCATGGAAACAATTTTAGAAATAGTAGTAATAATAATTATTTCCGGGGAACAACAGGGAATTTTAAATACAACAACAACAACAACAACAATAATGCGCAATTTACAAATAATAATAATTATAATAATAATAATAAACAATTCTCAAACAGTAGTAGCAACAATAATTTTAATAACAACAATAAGACCCCTAACAGAAATTACAATATGGTTAGTGGTAATAATTTTCCAAACAACAATAAAAATAATACAAGTAATTATAATAATAATTATAATAATAATTACAATAATAATAATAACAATAGGAACAATAATAATGGTAATAATAATAATGGTAATAACAAGGTTCCATTTAAAGGAACAACGGCAAATACGACGATTAAATGTTTTAAGTGTGGTGAACCAAGTCACCTTAGTAGAGATTGTACATGGCAAAGCCAGTTAACACCAGTGCAATGCACTAATTGTGGAATGAATGGACATGAATCCACTCATTGTTTTAAACTACGTTCGGGAAATAATAATTTTGCAAATCAAAGGATACTTGCATTAAATAACGAAGAAAGTTTAGAAAAGACCCCTTGTGAATGGTGTGCAAGGAAAGGGCATACAATTTTAAATTGTGAAGCTCGTAAATCCTATGAATCCAAAATGACAATGGTTTCGGGAAACGAGGACGGAGTGAACTAAAAGAGCCCAGCTCATTCCTTTCGGAGGGAAAAATAACTTTACAAGAGCCAATAATTAATTTAGAAATATATTATTGGATAGATCCTGAATTATGTAATAATTTAACAAAAGATAAAGAAGAAAATAATAAAATTAATAAAAATAATGAAATGGAAATAAATTTTGTTAGCTCTAATATAGGCTCTTGTGAAGGAAAATTAATAAAAAAATCAGAACACGAGAATAAGAAAATTGAGTTACCAAATAATGGTATTTTAGGAAACATTGCAATGACCCCTAAACGTGATGAAGGTAAATCGCAAACAATTTATACAGAAAAATCAAATGATATAAATACGAATAAATTACAGATGAATAAAGGAATTTTTGATAACATGCATATAGTAAACTATAAAAATTCTATATTTTCTAAGGCAAAAAATTTTATGGAAAAAAAGAATCAAATCTGGAAAGCAACTAAAAATTGTACAGATGATTTTAAAACTGAAGAAATAATTGTATTTGAAGAAGATATTAACACAGGAATTGTTAAATCAAATAAGGAAGAAAAGGTGAATATTATTAAAGAAGACAATGTAGGAGTAATTGTGGAAGAATTTTATTTAGAAGAATATATATGAGTAAAATGTTTTAATAAAAATATAGTAGAAGAAGTTGTAGAAGCTGTAGAAGTTGTAGTAGAGGAAAATGATTTAAGTACAAAAGTTTGTACTGGTATATTGATAGAATACGAATTTGTTGGAGATAATAATAGTAATGAAAATATAAATGAAAATATTAATGAAAATATTAATGAAAATATTATTCATATTAATAAAGAAAAAGAACTTTGTTTAACAATTCAAATGGAAAAAGTAAAATTGAATTTAAATAGTAGTGATGTTAATATTGAAAAAGAAATAAATAAGGAAACAATTTATACATCAGGAGACAAAAATAAGGAAATACAAAATATAGAAGAATCCATAAGAACGGCACGGAAAAAAATAATAATTCAAAATAATTATTTAATTAAAAATAATAATACTTTTATCATTGTATTTAAAATAAATGTTAATACTACGGGTATTAAAAATAAAAATATTAAACCAAAATTGACCCCTATTCCTAATGTTATTATTTTATTTTTTATTATTATTTATTAAATCATAGATATAACAAACATAGGTGGAAGCGTAAAGGTAAATTATTTTAAACTATATATAACAAAAAATATATTGAAATTTTAAATTTTAATATTAAAAAAAAAAAAAATTTGTTTAGAATAAAATAGAAAGGGGAGCGTGACCGCTCAAAAACAAATAATAGGGAAAAATCTTATCCTTATTCCTTAAATTCCTATTCCTTTTCTTAATTTTTTAATACATACATATATGCATTATTTTTATCTATATTTAAAAAAAAAGCATAAATTTTATTAAAAATAAAATAAATTTATAATAAAATATATATACATATATACATATAATTATAATATTAAATATTTAATATATAATTTTACATAAAACTTTATTAAAACTTAATTTTTATTAATAAATAAAACAAAAACGGATTTTTTTATAAAAGTTTTTAATGTAAAATAAAACAAAAGGATTATTTTTTTTCATTTAAAATATTTTTTTATTATAGAATTTGATAAAATAAAATATTATATAAAATCAATAAGATTTTAATTGTATTAAAACACAAAAAAAAAGAAATATGTAAGAAAAAATAAATGTAAAGAAAAATATAATTACAAAAATTTAAAATTTTTAGAAAAAAAAAATAAAATATATAAATATCAAATAAAATTATAAATATATATAAATATAATTAAAAGAAATTTATAAAAGAAAGTATCAATTAAAATTAAAGAAAGAAAAAAGAAATGTATAAAACAAAATTTAGTATACAAAGATATGAAATTTTTAGTAAAAAATATTTTTCAAAATTTACAAAATATAAAAAAAATGTTTGGAATAAAAATATACATATATAAAAAGTAAATTTAAAAAAAAATATTGTTTTAAAAAAAATATATATAAAAGAAATTTTTGGTAAATATATACAAATATACAAAGTTATTAAAAAAAAATTTAAAAAAAAAAAAAAAATTTTTTAAAAAAAAATATATAGACAAATATATAAATATAATTTTAAAATATAAGAGTCGAAGAAAATCTCCGACCCTTATATTTTTTCTAAGAGGGAAGGTGTTGTGAATTGAGGCACCCTGTGTTTCAATTCAGAACGGAAATTATAAAATTCCAATTATTAAAATTCAAAAATTAATTAATTATTATTTGAAAAACAAAAGTTTCAAATTACGCGTTGCTCGTGCACAGAGAAATAATTTAATTCAATAAATAATAATTTATCTGTGCTGACAACGCGTAAAATTAATCAACCAATTAAATTAAAATTGATTTAAAATATTTTGTTGGAGAAGCTGATTGGTTTTCCAAAATCTTATTCGAAAGATTTTGGAAAACCAAAAAAGCTCTCCAACAAAATAAAATAGAAAACAAATTTGAAAAAAAGGACAGTTGATCGGATAAAGTTGATTTTTAAAATATTAAAATTAAAATTGTTAATTAAGTTCAATCGATCGGGAAAAGTTCAAGATTAAAATTTAAAATTATAATCAAACAGTTGATAAAAGAAAAGTTGTATTTTTTTAATTTATTAAAATTAAAACTGTTAATTAAAAAACACTCAATCGGAAAAAGTTTTTATTTAAAATTAATTAAAGTCAATCGATCGGGAAAAATTATATTTCTTAAAAAAGTTAAAACTAAATAAAATTAAAATCAGTAAAAAACACTAAATCAAGAAGTTAAAGTTATTTTTGTAAAACTAAATTTTCACCAGAAATATAAAAAAAAATAAATCAAGAAAATAAATTTATAATTTAAACTAATAAAATTAAGTCAGTAAAAAAAAATAAAGTATATGTTAACTTAAATAAAACTAAATAAGTTAAAATAATTATATATGAAATAAATAAAATATACAAATAATATATATATGAGAATAAATACAATATAACTAAATAAAAATTGTATCAAGTGAATAAAAATTAAAAGAATATTTGAATTATTAATAAATAGTTAAAGTTGAGAAACAAAAAAGGTATTTTATTTTAAAAGACGGAAAGTAAAGGTTAAAACAAAAGGTGAGATACAAAATAAAACATTATTTATGCTTGTAATATATAAAATTAAAAAATTTGGCGCTGCGGACAGGATAAGAAGTACGTTTCTTATCCAAAAGAATTTTGTGTAAAGGTAAAACGGGATGTTAAAATTAAAATAAAAGAAAAAAAAAATTATCATAAAATAAAAGTGGACTAAAAATAGTTAAAAAAATATATATAATAATTTAACGTTAAATAAAATCTTATAAATAATTATTATAAAATTTTTAGCAAAAAAAAAAAAAAACAAAAGTAGCAGTAATTTAAATAAAACATCTTTTTAATAAAATTAAAATAAAAACAGTGATAACAAAAAGTTGCAGTTAACAAAAAGTTGCAGTAGAAGAAGCAAAATTTTCACTAAAATATATAGAAGAAAAAGCTGGTAGCGGAGAAAGCAGAGAAGCAGAAAATTTTTGTAAAGTAGTAAGTCATTTTTTTTCTAATATAAAAATATATAAAAACACGGGTTGCTAATATTTTAAAAATTTATATATACATAAAAAATATATATAACAAAATATAACACCAATTTTTTTTGTAAAAATATTTTTTTTTTAAAATGAATAAATCAAAATCTTTAGGAAGATACGGATCTTCATTATTTTTTATAATTATTATTACTCCAAATCTAATAGTCTTAATAATGGAGAATAAGAAAATTTATTTTTTGGCAAATTACTAAAAAATTGAAATTTTTGAATCTAATTAAATGACAAAAAATTGTATGTTATTAGAAAATAAAAGAACTTGTTAATTTAGAAAGAAAATTTTATGAAAAATTTAAATTAATGGCCAAAAAGTAAAATTAAAATTGTTAATTATAAAAAATATATAAAATAATAAATATATAAAATCCTTAATGAAATTACAAAAAAAAATATATATATATAAAATCCTTTTTTTTTTTAAATTCCTAGTGAATCAAAATCTTTATATACAAAGTTAATACAAAATAAAATAAAATGCATATATGAAAAAACCCCTAAAATATATGTGTAAATATACATATACAAAGAAAATGATAATTTTCTTATATACTACCAAAAACCTTAACCTATCCTAATAGTTAACCTAATTTCAATATTTCTCTCTCTTCCATAAAAAAAAAAAAATGCGTATATAATAAATAAAATTGGAGTACATCCGTATAAAAAATAATAAGTAAAAGTTTTAAATAAGAGTCATATATGTACAAATACCAATACAATGAAAAATCATAAATTATTAAACATTATTATCACATATTATAATTTTTATTTGTATACATAAAATTTTTATTCTCCAAGTACAAATTGCAAATTGTGAGTTTTTGATCAATTTGAATTTAAAAGTTTATAATAAAGTTTTGTTTACGTGAAATATAATATACATAGAAGTGTATTATTATCAAAGTAAAATTGACATAAAAATAGGGTAACAAAACTAATTACTGTGTAAAAAGTTAAGTTTATTTAATTTAAAACAAAACTGTATACAGAAAGTGCAAAATAAAATTGTGCACTAAGTTGACACAGGGCTGTGTCAAAATAAAGAACTTAATAAAAAAATTTTAACACTTATGTAAATTTTTTTAAAGAAGTCCAAAAAATGACTGATGCTAAAAATGGCCAAAAATGCAAAAAAAAGAACGATGCGGCATGGCAAAGACGGCCAAAAAATGACCGATGCCAAAAATGGCCAAAAATGCAAAAAAAGAACGATCCGGCATGGCAAAGAAGTCCAAAAAATGACCGATACCAAAAATGGCCAAAAATGCAAAACAAGAACGATGCAGCATGGCAAAGAAGTCCCAAAAATGACCGATTCCGAAAATGTCACAAAATGGTCAAAAATGCAAAAAAAGAACGATGCGGCATAGCAAAGAAGTCCAAAAAAGACCGATACCAAAAAAGGCCAAAAACGCAAAAAAAATTCGGCATGGCAAAGAAGTCCAAAAAATGACCGATGCCAAAAATGGACAAAAATGAAAAAAAGAACGATGCGTCAAGGTAAAGAACTCCAAAAAATGATCGATGCCAAAAATGCAAAGAAAGAACGATGCGGCATGGCAAAGAAGTCCAAAAAAGACCGATACCAAAAAAGGCCAAAAACGCAAAAAAAATTCGGCATGGCAAAGAAGTCCAAAAAATGACCGATGCCAAAAATGGACAAAAATGAAAAAAAGAACGATGCGTCAAGGTAAAGAACTCCAAAAAATGATCGATGCCAAAAATGCAAAGAAAGAACGATGCGGCAATGCAAAGAAGCCCAAAAAATTACTGATGCCAAAAATGGCCAAAATGCAAAAAAAGAAAGATGCGGCATGGCAAAGACGGCCAAAAAATTACCGATGCCAAAAATGTTAAAAAAGAACGATGCGGCATGGCAAAGAAGTCCAAAAAATTACCGATGCCAAAAATGGACAAAAATGCAAAAACAGAACGATGCGGCATGGCAAAGAAGTCCAAAAACTGACTTATTCCAAAAATGGCCAAAAATGCAATACAAGACCGATGCGGCATGGCAAAGAAGTCCAAAAACTGACTGATTCCAAAAATGGCTAAAAATGCAAAAAAAGAACGATCCGGCATGGCAAAGAAGTCAAAAAAATTACCGATACCAAAAATGGCCAAAAATGCAACACAAGAACGATGCAGCATGGCAAAGAAGTCCAAAAAATGACCGATGCCAAAAATGGCACAAAATGGTCAAAAATGCAAAAAAAGAACGATGCGGCATGGCAAAGAAGTACAAAAAATTACCGATACCAAAAATGGCCAATAATGCAAACAAAGAACGATGCGGCATGGCAAAGAAGTCCAAAAAAGACCGATACCAAAAAAGGCCAAAAACGCAAAAAAAAATCGGCATGGCAAAGAAGTCCAAAAAATGACCGATGCCAAAAATGGACAAAAATGAAAAAAAGAACGATGCGGCATGGCAAAGTCCAAAAAATGACCGATACCAAAAATGGCCCAAAATGCAAAAAAGAACGATGCAGCATGGCAAAGAAGTCCCAAAAATGACCGATTCCGAAAATGTCACAAAATGGTCAAAAATGCAAAAAAAGAACGATGCGGCATGGCAAAGAAGTACAAAAAATTACCGATACCAAAAATGGCCAATAATGCAAACAAAGAACGATGCGGCATGGCAAAGAAGTCCAAAAAATGACCGATACTAAAAAAGGCAAAAAACGCAAAAAAACTGCAGCACGGCAAAGAAATCCAAAATATGACCGATGTAAAAACTGGCCAAAAATACAAAAAAAGAACGATGCGGCATGGCAAAGAAGTCCCAAAAAATGACTAGTTGCCAAAAATTGCCAAAAATGGACAAAAATGCAAAAAAAGGACGATACGGCATGGCAAAGTCCAACAAATTACCGGATCCAAAAATGACCAAATATGTAAAAAAAGAACGATGCGGAATGACAAAGAAGTCCAAAAACTGACTTATTCCAAAAATGGCCAAAAATGCAATACAAGACCGATGCGGCATGGCAAAGAAGTCCAAAAACTGACTGATTCCAAAAATGGCTAAAAATGCAAAAAAAGAACGATCCGGCATGGCAAAGAAGTCAAAAAAATTACCGATACCAAAAATGGCCAAAAATGCAACACAAGAACGATGCAGCATGGCAAAGAAGACCGATTCCGAAAATGTCACAAAATGGTCAAAAATGCAAAAAAAGAACGATGCGGCATGGCAAAGAAGTACAAAAAATTACCGATACCAAAAATGGCCAATAATGCAAACAAAGAACGATGCGGCATGGCAAAGAAGTCCAAAAAATGACCGATACTAAAAAAGGCAAAAAACGCAAAAAAACTGCAGCACGGCAAAGAAATCCAAAATATGACCGATGTAAAAACTGGCCAAAAATACAAAAAAAGAACGATGCGGCATGCCAAAGAAGTCCCAAAAAATGACTAGTTGCCAAAAATTGCCAAAAATGGACAAAAATGCAAAAAAAGGACGATACGGCATGGCAAAGTCCAACAAATTACCGATTCCAAAAATGACCAAATATGTAAAAAAAGAACGATGCGGAATGACAAAGAAGTCCAAAAACTGACTTATTCCAAAAATGGCCAAAAATGCAATACAAGACCGATGCGGCATGGCAAAGAAGTCCAAAAACTGACTGATTCCAAAAATGGCTAAAAATGCAAAAAAAGAACGATCCGGCATGGCAAAGAAGGCAAAAAAATTACCGATACCAAAAATGGCCAAAAATGCAACACAAGAACGATGCAGCATGGCAAAGAAGTCCAAAAAATGACCGATGCCAAAAATGGCACAAAATGGCCAATAATATAAACAAAGAACGATGCGGCATGGCAAAGAAGTACAAAAAATTACAGATACCAAAAATGGCCAATAATGCAAACAAAGAACGATGCGGCATGGCAAAGAAGTCCAAAAAATGACCGATACTAAAAAAGGCAAAAAACGCAAAAAAACTGCAGCACGGCAAAGAAATCCAAAATATGACCGATGTAAAAAATGGCCAAAAATACAAAAAAAGAACGATGCGGCATGGCAAAGAAGTCCCAAAAAATGACTAGTTGCCAAAAATTGCCAAAAATGGACAAAAATGCAAAAAAAGGACGATACGGCATGGCAAAGTCCAACAAATTACCGATTCCAAAAATGACCAAATATGTAAAAAAAGAACGATGCGGAATGACAAAGAAGTCCAAAAACTGAGCAATGCCAAAAATGGTACAAAATGGTCAAAGAGAACGATGCGGCATGGCAAAGAAGTCCAAAAAATGACCGATGCCAAAAATGGACAAAAATGCAAAAAAAGAACGATGCGGCATGGCAAAGAATTCCAAAAAGTGACGGATGCCAAAAATGGCCAAAAATGCTAAAAAAGAACGATGCGGCATAGCAAAGAAGTCCAAAAATTGACTCATGCCAAAAATGGACAAAAATGCAAAAAAAGAACGATGCGGCATGTCAAAGAAGTCTAAAAAATGACCGATGCCAAAAATGCAAAAAAATAACGATGCGGCATGGCAAAGAAGTCCAAAAAATGACCGATACCAAAAATGGCCAAAAATGCAAAAAAACTGCAGCATGGCAAAGAAATCCAAAATATGACCGATGTAAAAAATGGCACAAAATGGTCAAAAATGCAAAAAAAGAACGATGCGGCATGGTAAAGAAGTACAAAAAATTACCGATACCAAAAATGGCCAATAATGCAAACAAAGAACGATGCGGCATGGCAAAGAAGTCCAAAAAATGACCGATACTAAAAAAGGCAAAAAACGCAAAAAAACTGGAGCATGGCAAAGAAATCCAAAATATGACCGATGTAAAAAATGGCCAAAAATACAAAAAAAGAACGATGCGGCATGGCAAAGAAGTCCAAAAAATGACCGATGCCAAAAATGGACAAAAATGCAAAAAAAGAACGATGCGGCATGTCAAAGAAGTCCAAAAATTGACTCATGCCAAAAATGGACAAAAATGCAAAAAAAGAACGATGCGGCATGTCAAAGAAGTCTAAAAAATGACCGATGCCAAAAATGCAAAAAAATAACGATCCGGCATGGCAAAGAAGTCAAAAAAATTACCGATACCAAAAATGGCCAAAAATGCAACACAAGAACGATGCAGCATGGCAAAGAAGTCCAAAAAATGACCGATGCCAAAAATGGCACAAAATGGCCAATAATATAAACAAAGAACGATGCGGCATGGCAAAGAAGTACAAAAAATTACCGATACCAAAAATGGCCAATAATGAAAACAAAGAACGATGCGGCATGGCAAAGAAGTCCAAAAAATGACCGATACTAAAAAAGGCAAAAAACGCAAAAAAACTGCAGCATGGCAAAGAAATCCAAAATATGACCGATGTAAAAAATGGCACAAAATGGTCAAAAATGCAAAAAAAGAACGATGCGGCATGGCAAAGAAGTACAAAAAATTACCGATACCAAAAATGGCCAATAATGCAAACAAAGAACGATGCGGCATAGCAAAGAAGTCCAAAAATTGACTCATGCCAAAAATGGACAAAAATGCAAAAAAAGAACGATGCGGCATGGCAAAGAAGTCTAAAAAATGACCGATGCCAAAAATGCAAAAAAATAACGATCCGGCATGGCAAAGAAGTCAAAAAAATTACCGATACCAAAAATGGCCAAAAATGCAACACAAGAACGATGCAGCATGGCAAAGAAGTCCAAAAAATGACCGATGCCAAAAATGGCACAAAATGGCCAATAATATAAACAAAGAACGATGCGGCATGGCAAAGAAGTACAAAAAATTACCGATACCAAAAATGGCCAATAATGCAAACAAAGAACGATGCGGCATGGCAAAGAAGTCCAAAAAATGACCGATACTAAAAAAGGCAAAAAACGCAAAAAAACTGCAGCATGGCAAAGAAATCCAAAATATGACCGATGTAAAAAATGGCCAAAAATACAAAAAAAGAACGATGCGGCATGGCAAAGAAGTCCCAAAAAATGACTAGTTGCCAAAAATTGCCAAAAATGGACAAAAATGCAAAAAAAGGACGATACGGCATGGCAAAGTCCAACAAATTACCGATTCCAAAAATGACCAAATATGTAAAAAAAGAACGATGCGGAATGACAAAGAAGTCCAAAAACTGAGCAATGCCAAAAATGGCACAAAATGGTCAAAGAGAACGATGCGGCATGGCAAAGAAGTCCAAAAAATGACCGATGCCAAAAATGGACAAAAATGCAAAAAAAGAACGATGCGGCATGGCAAAGAATTCCAAAAAGTGACGGATGCCAAAAATGGCCAAAAATGCTAAACAAGAACGATGCGGCATAGCAAAGAAGTCCAAAAATTGACTCATGCCAAAAATGGACAAAAATGCAAAAAAAGAACGATGCGGCATGTCAAAGAAGTCTAAAAAATGACCGATGCCAAAAATGCAAAAAAATAACGATGCGGCATGGCAAAGAAGTCCAAAAAATGACCGATACCAAAAATGGCCAAAAATGCAAACAGAGAACAATACGGCATCGCAAAGAACTCCACAAAATTACCGATGCCAAGGGGCGAGTGGCGACGACCTCCTAGTGTGCGTGACATGTCCATCACGCCGGTTGGCTCTGGGCAATGCGTTCAACGTGGTTTCGTTCAACGTAGCTAACTGTCGCCTAACCTCACCCATTCCCCCAAATGCAAAAACAGAACGATGCGGCATGGCAAAGAAGTCCAAAAACTGAATGATTCCAAAAATGGCCAAAAATGCAATACAAGAACGATGCGGCATGGCAAAGAAGTCCAAAAACTGACTGATTCCAAAAATGGCTAAAAATGCAAACAAAGAACGATGCGGCATGGCAAAGAAGTCCAAAAAATGACCGATACTAAAAAAGGCAAAAAACGCAAAAAAACTGCAGCATGGCAAAGAAATCCAAAATATGACCGATGTAAAAAATGGCCAAAAATACAAAAAAAGAACGATGCGGCATGGCAAAGAATTCCCAAAAAATGACCGATGCCAAAAATTGCCAAAAATGGACAAAAATGCAAAAAAAGGACGATACGGCATGGCAAAGTCCAACAAATTACCGATTCCAAAAAGACCAAATATGTAAAAAAAGAACGATGCGGAATGACAAAGAAGTCCAAAAACTGAGCGATGCCAAAAATGGCACAAAATGGTCAAAGAGAACGATGCGGCATGGCAAAGAAGTCCAAAAAATGACCGATGCCAAAAATGGACAAAAATGCAAAAAAATAACGATGCGGCATGGCAAAGAATTCCAAAAAGTGACGGATGCCAAAAATGGCCAAAAATGCTAAAAAAGAACGATGCGGCATAGCAAAGAAGTCCAAAAATTGACTCATGCCAAAAATGGACAAAAATGCAAAAAAAAGAACGATGCGGCATGGCAAAGAAGTCTAAAAAATGACCGATGCCAAAAATGCAAAAAAATAACGATGCGGCATGGCAAAGAAGTCCAAAAAATGACCGATACCAAAAAGGGCCAAAAATGGAAACAGAGAACAATACGGCATCGCAAAGAACTCCACAAAATTACCGATGCCAAGGGGCGAGTGGCGACGACCTCCTAGTGTGCGTGACATGTCCATCACGCCGGTTGGCTCTGGGCAATGCGTTCAACGTGGTTTCGTTCAACGTAGCTAACTGTCGCCTAACCTCTCCCATTCCCCCAAATTCATATCCTGTCTCCTTTTCCCGTCTAGAATTCCAATATCCTCTTCCCAAACCTAATGTCAGTGGTGGTGTAAGCACCGTGCCGAGGACTGAAAGGCTGTGGGTCAAACCAGTTGCTAACGAGCTCCCTCCGACGCCCGGGCAAGGTCGGTTGTATAAGTGCCTTATCCTAGTATGTCTGCTATGCTAGGACGGACTCTTCCTTCCGGACATTCTCGTGGGAACAAAAATGGACAAAATCAACAATAAAAAACAAAACACAACAACAAATATTGGATCATCTTCTAAAGACGATCTTCTTGCCTCCAGCCAGGAGACAATTAAAAGTATTAGCCACAGTACTGCTTTAACATCAACAACAAAATCTGAGAGTACCAGCCACAGTACTCTGCTTAAAAACTTACCTGGGAGCAGCGGTAGTACCAGCCACAGTACTCCAAAGCCCCAGTATCTGGAAGTACTGGACATAATAGTACTTCCTCCAAAAGCAAAGCGGTTAGAAGCTCAGGTTCTATCCTCAGACGGCGGTATCAGAAAGCCATGTTCATTATGAACAAGATTGTTCGTAATTGGGCGGACGGTATTGTCAATGAGAGGGACAAGCAGGACCGCGTGAGATGCGAGGAGAGACGCAAATTGCCGCTAAAGAGAAACCGTCCGTGGCGTCTAAAAGGGACAGATCTCATTCCAAAAATGGCCAAATATGCAAAAAAAGAACGATGCGGCATAGCAAAGACGGCCAAAAAATGACCGATACCAAAAATTGCCACAAATGCAAACGATGCAGCATGGCAAAGAAGTCCAAAAAATGACCGATGACGAAAATGTCACAAAATGGTCAAAAATTCAAAAAAAGAACGATGCGGCATGGCAAAGAAGTCCAAAAAATTCCGATGCCAAAAATGGACAAAAATGAAAAAAAGAACGATGCGGCATTACAAAGAAGTCCAAAAAATTACCGATGCCAAAAATTGACAAAAATGCAAAAAAAGAACGATGCGGCATGGCAAAGAAGACCAAAAAATTACTGATGCCAAAAATGGGCAAAAATGCAAAAAAAGATCGATGCGGCATGGCAAAGAGGGCCAAAAAATGACCGATGCCAAAACTGGACAAAAATGAAAAAAAAGAACGATGCGGCATGGCAAAGAAGTCCAAAAAATTACCGGTGCCAAAAATGGACAAAAATTCAAAAAAAGAACGATGCGGCATGGCAAAGAAGTCCAAAGAATGACCGATGCCAAAAATGGCCAAAAAGGATAAAGAAGAACGATGCGGCATAGCAAAGAAGTTCAAAAAATTACCGATGCCAAAAATTGACAAAATTACAAAAAAAGAACGATGCGGCATGGCAAAGAAGTCCAAAAAATGACTGATGCCAAAAATGGCCAAAAATGCAAAAAAAGAACGTTGCGGGATCGCAAAGACGGCCAAAAAATGACCGATGCCAAAAATGGCCAAAAATGCAAAAAAGAAAGATCCGGCATGGCAAAGAGGTCCAAAAAATGACCGATACCAAAAATGGCCAAAAACGCAAAACAAGAACGATGCAGCATGGCAAAGAAGACCAAAAAATGACCGATACCAAAAAAGGCCAAAAACGCCAAAAAAAAAGGCCAAAAACGCCGAAAATGACACAAAATTGTCAAAAATGCAAAAAAGAACGATGCGGCATGGCAAAGAAGTCCAAAAAATTACCGATACCAAAAAAGGCCAAAAACGCCAAAAAAAATGCGGCATGGCAAAGAAGTCCAAAAAATTACCGATGCCAAAAATGGACAAAAATGAAAAATAGAACGATGCGGCATTGCAAAGAAGTCCAAAAAATTACCGATGCCAAAAATGGACAAAAATGCAAAAAAAGAACGATGCGGCATGGCAAAGAAGACCAAAAAATTACTGATGCAAAAATTGGCAAAAATGCGAAAAAGAACGATGCGGCATGGCAAAAAAGTCCAAAAAATTAGCGATGCCAAAAATGGACAAAAATGCAAAAAAAGAACGATGCGGCATGGCAAAGAAGTCCAAAGAATGACCGATGCCAAAAATGGCCAAAAAGGATAAAGAAGAACGATGCGGCATGGCAAAGAAGTTCAAAAAATTACCGATGCCAAAAATTGACAAAATTACAAAAAAAGAACGATGTGGCATGGCAAAGAAGTCCAAAAAATGACTGATGCCAAATATGGCCAAAAATGCAAAAAAAGAACGATGCGGCATGGCAAAGACGGCCAAAAAATGACCGATGCCAAAAATGGCCAAAAATGCAAAAAAGAACGATCCGGCATGGCAAAGAAGTCCAAAAAATGACCTATACCAAAAATGGCCAAAAACGCAAAACAAGAACGATACAGCATGGCAAGGAAGTCCAAAAAATGACCGATGCCGAAAATGACACAAAATGGTCAAAAATGCAAAAAAGAACGATGCGGCATGGCAAAGAAGTCCAAAAAATGACCGATACAAAAATGGCCAAAAATGATAAAAAAGAACGATGCGGCATGGCAAAGAAGTCCAAAAAATTATCGATGCCAAAAATGGGAAAAATGCAAAAAAAGAACGATGCGGCATGGCAAAGAAGTCCAAAAAATGACTGATGCCAAAAATGGCTAAAAATGCAAAAAAAGAACGATCCGGCATGGCGAAGATGTCCAAAAAATGACCGATACTACAAATGGCCAAAAATGCAAAACAAGAACGATGCAGCATGGCAAAGAAGTCCAAAATATGACCGATGCCGAAAATGGCGCAAAATGGTCAAAAATGCAAAAAAAGAACGATGCGGCATGGCAAAGAACTACAAAAAATTACCGATACCAAAAATGGCCAATAATACAAACAAAGAACGATGCGGAATTGCAAAGAAGTCCAAAAAATGACCGGTACCAAAAAAGCCAGAAACGCAAAAAAAAATGCGGCATGGCAAAGAAGTACAAAAAATGACCGATGCCAAAAATGGACACAAATGAAACAAAAAGAACGATGCGGCATGGCAAAGAACTACAAAAAATTACCGACACCAAAAATGGCCAATAATACAAACAAAGAACGATGCGGCATTGCAAAGAAGTCCAAAAAATGACCGGTACCAAAAAAGCCAAAAACGCCAAAAAAAATGCGGCATGGCAAAGAAGTACAAAAAATGACCGATGCCAAAAATGGACACAAATGAAACAAAAAGAACGATGCGGCATGGCAAAGAAGTCCAAAAAATTACAGATACCAAAAATGGCAAAAACGCAAAAAAAGACGATGCGTCATTGCAAAGAAGTCCAAAATATGACCGATGTCAAAAATGGCCAGAAATACAAAAAAAGAACGATGCGGCATGGCAAAGAAGTCCCAAAAACTGACCGATGCCAAAAATTGCCAAAAATGGCAAAAATGCAAAAAAAGAACGATGCGACATGGCAAAGAAGTCCAAAAAATGACTGATGCCAAAAATGGCCAAAAATGCAAAAAAAGAACGATCCGGCATGGCGAAGAAGTCCAAAAAATGACCGATTCCAAAAATGGCCAAAAATGAAAAAAAAAGAACGATGCGGCATGGCAAAGAAGTCCAAAAAATGACTGATGCCAAAAATGGCCAAAAATGCAAAAAAAGAACGATGCGGCATGGCAAAGAAGTCCCAAAAACTGACCGATGCCAAAAATTGCCAAAAATGGCAAAAATGCAAAAAAAGAACGATGCGACATGGCAAAGAAGTCCAAAAAATGACTGATGCCAAAAATGGCCAAAAATGCAAAAAAAGAACGATCCGGCATGGCGAAGAAGTCCAAAAAATGACCGATTCCAAAAATGGCCAAAAATGAAAAAAAAAGAACGATGCGGCATGGCAAAGAAGTCCAAAAAATGACTGATGCCAAAAATGGCCAAAAATGCAAAAAAAGAACGATGCGGCATGGCAAAGAAGTCCCAAAAACTGACCAATGCCAAAAATTGCCAAAAATGGCAAAAATGCAAAAAAAGAACGATGCGACATGGCAAAGAAGTCCAAAAAATGACTGATGCCAAAAATGGCCAAAAATACAAAAAAAGAACGATGCGGCATGGCAAAGAAGTCCCAAAAACTGACCGATGCCAAAAATTGCCAAAAATGGCAAAAATGCAAAAAAAGAACGATGCGACATGGCAAAGAAGTCCAAAAAATGACTGATGCCAAAAATGGCCAAAAATGCAAAAAAAGAACGATGCGGCATGGCAAAGAAGTCCCAAAAACTGACCGATGCCAAAAATTGCCAAAAATGGACAAAAATGCAAAAAAAGGACGATACGGCATGGCAAAGTCCAACAAATTACCGATTCCAAAAAGACCAAATATGTAAAAAAAGAACGATGCGGAATGACAAAGAAGTCCAAAAACTGAGCGATGCCAAAAATGGCACAAAATGGTCAAAGAGAACGATGCGGCATGGCAAAGAAGTCCAAAAAATGACCGATGCCAAAAATGGACAAAAATGCAAAAAAATAACGATGCGGCATGGCAAAGAATTCCAAAAAGTGACGGATGCCAAAAATGGCCAAAAATGCTAAAAAAGAACGATGCGGCATAGCAAAGAAGTCCAAAAATTGACTCATGCCAAAAATGGACAAAAATGCAAAAAAAAGAACGATGCGGCATGGCAAAGAAGTCTAAAAAATGACCGATGCCAAAAATGCAAAAAAATAACGATGCGGCATGGCAAAGAAGTCCAAAAAATGACCGATACCAAAAAGGGCCAAAAATGGAAACAGAGAACAATACGGCATCGCAAAGAACTCCACAAAATTACCGATGCCAAGGGGCGAGTGGCGACGACCTCCTAGTGTGCGTGACATGTCCATCACGCCGGTTGGCTCTGGGCAATGCGTTCAACGTGGTTTCGTTCAACGTAGCTAACTGTCGCCTAACCTCTCCCATTCCCCCAAATTCATATCCTGTCTCCTTTTCCCGTCTAGAATTCCAATATCCTCTTCCCAAACCTAATGTCAGTGGTGGTGTAAGCACCGTGCCGAGGACTGAAAGGCTGTGGGTCAAACCAGTCGCTAACGAGCTCTCTCCGACGCCCGGGCAAGGTCGGTTGTATAAGTGCCTTATCCTAGTATGTCTGCTATGCTAGGACGGACTCTTCCTTCCGGACATTCTCGTGGGAACAAAAATGGACAAAATCAACAATAAAAAACAAAACACAACAACAAATATTGGATCATCTTCTAAAGACGATCTTCTTGCCTCCAGCCAGGAGACAATTAAAAGTATTAGCCACAGTACTGCTTTAACATCAACAACAAAATCTGAGAGTACCAGCCACAGTACTCTGCTTAAAAACTTACCTGGGAGCAGCGGTAGTACCAGCCACAGTACTCCAAAGCCCCAGTATCTGGAAGTACTGGACATAATAGTACTTCCTCCAAAAGCAAAGCGGTTAGAAGCTCAGGTTCTATCCTCAGACGGCGGTATCAGAAAGCCATGTTCATTATGAACAAGATTGTTCGTAATTGGGCGGACGGTATTGTCAATGAGAGGGACAAGCAGGACCGCGTGAGATGCGAGGAGAGACGCAAATTGCCGCTAAAGAGAAACCGTCCGTGGCGTCTAAAAGGGACAGATCTCATGCCAAAAATGGCCAAAAATGGCCAAAAATGCAAAAAAAGAACGATGCGGCATAGCAAAGACGGCCAAAAAATGACCGATGCCAAAAATGGCCAAAAATGCAAAAAAAAAACGATCCGGCATGGCAAAGAAGTCCAAAAAATGACCGATACCAAAAATTGCCACAAATGCAAAACAAGAACGATGCAGCATGGCAAAGAAGTCCAAAAAATGACCGATGACGAAAATGTCACAAAATGGTCAAAAATTCAAAAAAAGAACGATGCGGCATGGCAAAGAAGTCCAAAAAATTCCGATGCCAAAAATGGACAAAAATGAAAAAAAGAACGATGCGGCATTACAAAGAAGTCCAAAAAATTACCGATGCCAAAAATGGACAAAAATGCAAAAAAAGAACGATGCGGCATGGCAAAGAAGACCAAAAAATTACTGATGCCAAAAATGGGCAAAAATGCAAAAAAAGATCGATGCGGCATGGCAAAGAGGGCCAAAAAATGACCGATGCCAAAACTGGACAAAAATGACAAAAAAAAGAACGATGCGGCATGGCAAAGAAGTCCAAAAAATTACCGATGCCAAAAATGGACAAAAATTCAAAAAAAGAACGATGCGGCATGGCAAAGAAGTCCAAAGAATGACCGATGCCAAAAATGGCCAAAAAGGATAAAGAAGAACGATGCGGCATAGCAAAGAAGTTCAAAAAATTACCGATGCCAAAAATTGACAAAATTACAAAAAAAGAACGATGCGGCATGGCAAAGAAGTCCAAAAAATGACTGATGCCAAAAATGGCCAAAAATGCAAAAAAAGAACGTTGCGGGATCGCAAAGACGGCCAAAAAATGACCGATGCCAAAAATGGCCAAAAATGAAAAAAAGAAAGATCCGGCATGGCAAAGAGGTCCAAAAAATGACCGATACCAAAAATGGCCAAAAACGCAAAACAAGAACGATGCAGCATGGCAAAGAAGACCAAAAAATGACCGATACCAAAAAAGGCCAAAAACGCCAAAAAAAAAGGCCAAAAACGCCGAAAATGACACAAAATTGTCAAAAATGCAAAAAAGAACGATGCGGCATGGCAAAGAAGTCCAAAAAATTACCGATACCAAAAAAGGCCAAAAACGCCAAAAAAAATGCGGCATGGCAAAGAAGTCCAAAAAATTACCGATGCCAAAAATGGACAAAAATGAAAAATAGAACGATGCGGCATTGCAAAGAAGTCCAAAAAATTACCGATGCCAAAAATGGACAAAAATGCAAAAAAAGAACGATGCGGCATGGCAAAGAAGACCAAAAAATTACTGATGCAAAAATTGGCAAAAATGCGAAAAAGAACGATGCGGCATGGCAAAAAAGTCCAAAAAATTAGCGATGCCAAAAATGGACAAAAATGCAAAAAAAGAACGATGCGGCATGGCAAAGAAGTCCAAAGAATGACCGATGCCAAAAATGGCCAAAAAGGATAAAGAAGAACGATGCGGCATGGCAAAGAAGTTCAAAAAATTACCGATGCCAAAAATTGACAAAATTACAAAAAAAGAACGATGTGGCATGGCAAAGAAGTCCAAAAAATGACTGATGCCAAATATGGCCAAAAATGCAAAAAAAGAACGATGCGGCATGGCAAAGACGGCCAAAAAATGACCGATGCCAAAAATGGCCAAAAATGCAAAAAAGAACGATCCGGCATGGCAAAGAAGTCCAAAAAATGACCTATACCAAAAATGGCCAAAAACGCAAAACAAGAACGATACAGCATGGCAAGGAAGTCCAAAAAATGACCGATGCCGAAAATGACACAAAATGGTCAAAAATGCAAAAAAGAACGATGCGGCATGGCAAAGAAGTCCAAAAAATGACCGATACAAAAATGGCCAAAAATGATAAAAAAGAACGATGCGGCATGGCAAAGAAGTCCAAAAAATTACCGATGCCAAAAATGGGAAAAATGCAAAAAAAGAACGATGCGGCATGGCAAAGAAGTCCAAAAAATGACTGATGCCAAAAATGGCTAAAAATGCAAAAAAAGAACGATCCGGCATGGCGAAGATGTCCAAAAAATGACCGATACTACAAATGGCCAAAAATGCAAAACAAGAACGATGCAGCATGGCAAAGAAGTCCAAAATATGACCGATGCCGAAAATGGCGCAAAATGGTCAAAAATGCAAAAAAAGAACGATGCGGCATGGCAAAGAACTACAAAAAATTACCGATACCAAAAATGGCCAATAATACAAACAAAGAACGATGCGGAATTGCAAAGAAGTCCAAAAAATGACCGGTACCAAAAAAGCCAAAAACGCAAAAAAAAATGCGGCATGGCAAAGAAGTACAAAAAATGACCGATGCCAAAAATGGACACAAATGAAACAAAAAGAACGATGCGGCATGGCAAAGAACTACAAAAAATTACCGACACCAAAAATGGCCAATAATACAAACAAAGAACGATGCGGCATTGCAAAGAAGTCCAAAAAATGACCGGTACCAAAAAAGCCAAAAACGCCAAAAAAAATGCGGCATGGCAAAGAAGTACAAAAAATGACCGATGCCAAAAATGGACACAAATGAAACAAAAAGAACGATGCGGCATGGCAAAGAAGTCCAAAAAATTACAGATACCAAAAATGGCAAAAACGCAAAAAAAGACGATGCGTCATTGCAAAGAAGTCCAAAATATGACCGATGTCAAAAATGGCCAAAAATACAAAAAAAGAACGATGCGGCATGGCAAAGAAGTCCCAAAAACTGACCGATGCCAAAAATTGCCAAAAATGGCAAAAATGCAAAAAAAGAACGATGCGACATGGCAAAGAAGTCCAAAAAATGACTGATGCCAAAAATGGCCAAAAATGCAAAAAAAGAACGATCCCGCATGGCGAAGAAGTCCAAAAAATGACCGATTCCAAAAATGGCCAAAAATGCAAAACAAGAACGATGCAGCATGGCAAAGAAGTCCAAAATATGACCGATGCCGAAAATGGCACAAAATGGTCAAAAATGCAAAAAAAGAACGATGCCAAGGGGCGAGTGGCGACGACCTCCTAGTGTGCGTGACATGTCCATCACGCCGGTTGGCTCTGGGCAATGCGTTCAACGTGGTTTCGTTCAACGTAGCTAACTGTCGCCTAACCTCTCCCATTCCCCCAAATTCATATCCTGTCTCCTTTTCCCGTCTAGAATTCCAATATCCTCTTCCCAAACCTAATGTCAGTGGTGGTGTAAGCACCGTGCCGAGGACTGAAAGGCTGTGGGTCAAACCAGTCGCTAACGAGCTCTCTCCGACGCCCGGGCCATGTCGGTTGTATAAGTGCCTTATCCTAGTATGTCTGCTATGCTAGGACGGACTCTTCCTTCCGGACATTCTCGTGGGAACAAAAATGGACAAAATCAACAATAAAAAACAAAACACAACAACAAATATTGGATCATCTTCTAAAGACGATCTTCTTGCCTCCAGCCAGGAGACAATTAAAAGTATTAGCCACAGTACTGCTTTAACATCAACAACAAAATCTGAGAGTACCAGCCACAGTACTCTGCTTAAAAACTTACCTGGGAGCAGCGGTAGTACCAGCCACAGTACTCCAAAGCCCCAGTATCTGGAAGTACTGGACATAATAGTACTTCCTCCAAAAGCAAAGCGGTTAGAAGCTCAGGTTCTATCCTCAGACGGCGGTATCAGAAAGCCATGTTCATTATGAACAAGATTGTTCGTAATTGGGCGGACGGTATTGTCAATGAGAGGGACAAGCAGGACCGCGTGAGATGCGAGGAGAGACGCAAATTGCCGCTAAAGAGAAACCGTCCGTGGCGTCTAAAAGGGACAGATCTCATGCCAAAAATGGCCAAAAATGGCCAAAAATGCAAAAAAAGAACGATGCGGCATAGCAAAGACGGCCAAAAAATGACCGATGCCAAAAATGGCCAAAAATGCAAAAAAAAAACGATCCGGCATGGCAAAGAAGTCCAAAAAATGACCGATACCAAAAATTGCCACAAATGCAAAACAAGAACGATGCAGCATGGCAAAGAAGTCCAAAAAATGACCGATGACGAAAATGTCACAAAATGGTCAAAAATTCAAAAAAAGAACGATGCGGCATGGCAAAGAAGTCCAAAAAATTCCGATGCCAAAAATGGACAAAAATGAAAAAAAGAACGATGCGGCATTACAAAGAAGTCCAAAAAATTACCGATGCCAAAAATGGACAAAAATGCAAAAAAAGAACGATGCGGCATGGCAAAGAAGACCAAAAAATTACTGATGCCAAAAATGGGCAAAAATGCAAAAAAAGATCGATGCGGCATGGCAAAGAGGGCCAAAAAATGACCGATGCCAAAACTGGACAAAAATGACAAAAAAAAGAACGATGCGGCATGGCAAAGAAGTCCAAAAAATTACCGGTGCCAAAAATGGACAAAAATTCAAAAAAAGAACGATGCGGCATGGCAAAGAAGTCCAAAGAATGACCGATGCCAAAAATGGCCAAAAAGGATAAAGAAGAACGATGCGGCATAGCAAAGAAGTTCAAAAAATTACCGATGCCAAAAATTGACAAAATTACAAAAAAAGAACGATGCGGCATGGCAAAGAAGTCCAAAAAATGACTGATGCCAAAAATGGCCAAAAATGCAAAAAAAGAACGTTGCGGGATCGCAAAGACGGCCAAAAAATGACCGATGCCAAAAATGGCCAAAAATGAAAAAAAGAAAGATCCGGCATGGCAAAGAGGTCCAAAAAATGACCGATACCAAAAATGGCCAAAAACGCAAAACAAGAACGATGCAGCATGGCAAAGAAGACCAAAAAATGACCGATACCAAAAAAGGCCAAAAACGCCAAAAAAAAAGGCCAAAAACGCCGAAAATGACACAAAATTGTCAAAAATGCAAAAAAGAACGATGCGGCATGGCAAAGAAGTCCAAAAAATTACCGATACCAAAAAAGGCCAAAAACGCCAAAAAAAATGCGGCATGGCAAAGAAGTCCAAAAAATTACCGATGCCAAAAATGGACAAAAATGAAAAATAGAACGATGCGGCATTGCAAAGAAGTCCAAAAAATTACCGATGCCAAAAATGGACAAAAATGCAAAAAAAGAACGATGCGGCATGGCAAAGAAGACCAAAAAATTACTGATGCAAAAATTGGCAAAAATGCGAAAAAGAACGATGCGGCATGGCAAAAAAGTCCAAAAAATTAGCGATGCCAAAAATGGACAAAAATGCAAAAAAAGAACGATGCGGCATGGCAAAGAAGTCCAAAGAATGACCGATGCCAAAAATGGCCAAAAAGGATAAAGAAGAACGATGCGGCATGGCAAAGAAGTTCAAAAAATTACCGATGCCAAAAATTGACAAAATTACAAAAAAAGAACGATGTGGCATGGCAAAGAAGTCCAAAAAATGACTGATGCCAAATATGGCCAAAAATGCAAAAAAAGAACGATGCGGCATGGCAAAGACGGCCAAAAAATGACCGATGCCAAAAATGGCCAAAAATGCAAAAAAGAACGATCCGGCATGGCAAAGAAGTCCAAAAAATGACCTATACCAAAAATGGCCAAAAACGCAAAACAAGAACGATACAGCATGGCAAGGAAGTCCAAAAAATGACCGATGCCGAAAATGACACAAAATGGTCAAAAATGCAAAAAAGAACGATGCGGCATGGCAAAGAAGTCCAAAAAATGACCGATACAAAAATGGCCAAAAATGATAAAAAAGAACGATGCGGCATGGCAAAGAAGTCCAAAAAATTACCGATGCCAAAAATGGGAAAAATGCAAAAAAAGAACGATGCGGCATGGCAAAGAAGTCCAAAAAATGACTGATGCCAAAAATGGCTAAAAATGCAAAAAAAGAACGATCCGGCATGGCGAAGATGTCCAAAAAATGACCGATACTACAAATGGCCAAAAATGCAAAACAAGAACGATGCAGCATGGCAAAGAAGTCCAAAATATGACCGATGCCGAAAATGGCGCAAAATGGTCAAAAATGCAAAAAAAGAACGATGCGGCATGGCAAAGAACTACAAAAAATTACCGATACCAAAAATGGCCAATAATACAAACAAAGAACGATGCGGAATTGCAAAGAAGTCCAAAAAATGACCGGTACCAAAAAAGCCAAAAACGCAAAAAAAAATGCGGCATGGCAAAGAAGTACAAAAAATGACCGATGCCAAAAATGGACACAAATGAAACAAAAAGAACGATGCGGCATGGCAAAGAACTACAAAAAATTACCGACACCAAAAATGGCCAATAATACAAACAAAGAACGATGCGGCATTGCAAAGAAGTCCAAAAAATGACCGGTACCAAAAAAGCCAAAAACGCCAAAAAAAATGCGGCATGGCAAAGAAGTACAAAAAATGACCGATGCCAAAAATGGACACAAATGAAACAAAAAGAACGATGCGGCATGGCAAAGAAGTCCAAAAAATTACAGATACCAAAAATGGCAAAAACGCAAAAAAAGACGATGCGTCATTGCAAAGAAGTCCAAAATATGACCGATGTCAAAAATGGCCAAAAATACAAAAAAAGAACGATGCGGCATGGCAAAGAAGTCCCAAAAACTGACCGATGCCAAAAATTGCCAAAAATGGCAAAAATGCAAAAAAAGAACGATGCGACATGGCAAAGAAGTCCAAAAAATGACTGATGCCAAAAATGGCCAAAAATGCAAAAAAAGAACGATCCCGCATGGCGAAGAAGTCCAAAAAATGACCGATTCCAAAAATGGCCAAAAATGCAAAACAAGAACGATGCAGCATGGCAAAGAAGTCCAAAATATGACCGATGCCGAAAATGGCACAAAATGGTCAAAAATGCAAAAAAAGAACGATGCCAAGGGGCGAGTGGCGACGACCTCCTAGTGTGCGTGACATGTCCATCACGCCGGTTGGCTCTGGGCAATGCGTTCAACGTGGTTTCGTTCAACGTAGCTAACTGTCGCCTAACCTCTCCCATTCCCCCAAATTCATATCCTGTCTCCTTTTCCCGTCTAGAATTCCAATATCCTCTTCCCAAACCTAATGTCAGTGGTGGTGTAAGCACCGTGCCGAGGACTGAAAGGCTGTGGGTCAAACCAGTCGCTAACGAGCTCCCTCCGACGCCCGGGCAAGGTCGGTTGTATAAGTGCCTTATCCTAGTATGTCTGCTATGCTAGGACGGACTCTTCCTTCCGGACATTCACGTGGGAACAAAAATGGACAAAATCAACAATAAAAAACAAAACACAACAACAAATATTGGATCATCTTCTAAAGACGATCTTCTTGCCTCCAGCCAGGAGACAATTAAAAGTATTAGCCACAGTACTGCTTTAACATCAACAACAAAATCTGAGAGTACCAGCCACAGTACTCTGCTTAAAAACTTACCTGGGAGCAGCGGTAGTACCAGCCACAGTACTCCAAAGCCCCAGTATCTGGAAGTACTGGACATAATAGTACTTCCTCCAAAAGCAAAGCGGTTAGAAGCTCAGGTTCTATCCTCAGACGGCGGTATCAGAAAGCCATGTTCATTATGAACAAGATTGTTCGTAATTGGGCGGACGGTATTGTCAATGAGAGGGACAAGCAGGACCGCGTGAGATGCGAGGAGAGACGCAAATTGCCGCTAAAGAGAAACCGTCCGTGGCGTCTAAAAGGGACAGATCTCATGACGACAGCACGGATAGACCAAAACCCAAACTTGCCAAGACGGAGGCAGGTAAAGGCACCGCAGCTCAGCGCAAATTTAGTGGAATTGTCAAAGATCACTTAGCGCTGGCTGTGGTTAACGACAAGGCGGAGTTTCGGAAGGTTACAACTGAACTCTGGCTTCTATCCAAACTGTCAGAGTTGGTCATGGAACACGTACTTGAGTGCAAGGGGCCGCTCCCCGGCTTTGATTCATCCGAGGTGGTCAGGGGCTACCGGATAGTCCGATGCGAAGATCAGTTCTCTAAGGATTTCCTTAGCGTCAGCGTTGCCAAGATCAGTGACGCTTGGGAAGAAGCCAAGATTGGCTTAATCCCCGCTAAGGAAATCCCCGTGAGACCTAGAGCCCGTATCTGGTTACCCAGGATGGACATCGACGGGGAGAAGTTTCTCAGATGCCTTCAGCTGCACAACCCGGACGTGCCTACGAGCAACTGGTCGGTGATTAAGAGGGAGGAGGGAAATGGAAATAACCAGAAGAGCAGTATCTCGTTTCGCCTCCTGATCAATGAAGAATGCCTCCAGCCGCTGGAACGGCTGGATTTTAAGGTGCGGTTTGGTATCAGGCAGTACAAACTTAAAATATTCAGGGATGCGCAGGAGGTTGATGGTCTAGACGAGGCCAACGACCTCTTAGAACAAATGTCTCTTGCCACAGAGACATTATCGGTAGCAGCAAGTGATGGCGATGATGAAAGTAGTTCAGGTAAATCTTAAGCATTCTAAGAATGCTTCGGATAACTTGCAGGTCCTCCTGGCTGAAGATGACCTGGACATCGCCATCATTCAAGAGCCATGGGTAAACACCTCGCGAATCAGAGGTCTGTCAAGCCGCAGTTATAACCTATTCTACAAGCCCGTAGATACAGTTGGTGGTAAACATGTATTCTGGTTAAAAAACACATTAATGCCTATCTTTGTTCTAATTTCAGTTCTGCAGATCTGACCGTTGTCAAGGTCGAACAGAAGGATGGCAAGGAGCTATACATAAGTTCAGTGTATATGTCTCATGATGAACCTGCCCCTCCACTGGAATTTCAACAGCTAGTCCATGCCAAAGGCAACAGTCTGCTTGCTGGTTGCGACGCAAATGCCAGACATACCCTGTGGGGTAGTTCTGAAAACAATGAAAGAGGTGAGTCACTTTTTGATTTTATACTAAATACTAATCTAATAGTAGGAAATAGAGGTAACACTCCCACTTTCACTTTCCCCAGCTCGGACAGTTGTCCGGGTTGGGAAGAAGTCATTGATATTACCTGCATTAGTAATAACGAAACCTTGAAATTAGAGAACTGGAGGGTGTCCGAGAAAAGGTCTTTCTCAGACCATAGCTGGATACTCTTCAATGTTAACCTTACGCGTAGTAGCTCTGAACCCTATAGAAACCCCAAAAGTACAAACTGGACGGCAGGAATACTGTGAATCTATTCAAAATACAAAGGACTCGGCCAGACTAAGCCGAGTTCTCTCCAAAGAACACTCAAACCCCTCATTCCTGAAGACTCCGACAGGAGTATGGACTGAGTCATCCTTAGAAACATTAAGCCTACTAGTGGATACTCATTTTCCAGGATGCACGGAGACTGACAGTGGAGTTAGTCAGTTGAGTAACCAAGATAATCTCTTGCAATCTAACGAATGAATGAAATCATTAGTTACCGATAAGCCGATATCATGGGCTATAGACAACTTCTCTCCATTTAAATCTGCCGGTCCTGATGGAATCTCCCCAAAGATGCAGCAGGAAGGTAAGGAACTCCCTTTATTAAAAAACTATTTCAGGTAGTCTCAGGCTTGGCTATATTCCGCAGTCGTGGGGCCAAAGTAGTAATAAGGGCCAAAGTAGTATTTATCCCGAAAGCCGGAAGGAGAGGACACGAGACGACAAAAGATTTCAGGCCGATTAGTCTCTCTTCCTTTATGCTGAAAACACTGGAACGCATACTCGAAGCTGAACTAAGGAAAACATTGGAGAGCACTCCACTATGTAAGCCTACTGCAAAGGTAAGTCAACCGAGACCGCACTAAGTGAATTGGTGCGTAACGTCGAAAAATCATTACAATACAAGGAATATACCTTAGCCACTTTTTTAGACATAGAAGGTGCCTTTAACAACATACAAGACAGCGCTATTCAGGAGTCTCTGAGCGAACTAGAAGTTTGCCCAACTCTATGTAAATGAATAGGCAATATGCTACTTTCTAGGGAAATCCAGGCAGATCTTGGTAACAGCCATATTACCAGATTTGCTAAAAGAGGGACGCCGCAGGGGGCGTGTTGTGCCCCCTGCTTTGGCTAATAGCGATGAACAGGGTTCTCAAAAAACTTGGGGTTGAGGGAATCATTACGATAGCATATGCGGATGACCTAGTGATTCTGGTCTTAGGCAAACATCTCGACATAATAAGCGATATTATGGAGAGAGCTCTTAAAATAGTAAGCAATTGGGCCACAGACAGTGGTCTTAACGTTAATCCGAAGAAAACGGAGTTAATGCTGTTTACAAAAAAAACTAAAATACCCCTGTTCAACCGTCCCAAGTTGGACGGTGTAACACTTAACTTATCCTCCAATGTGCGGTATCTCGCTGTAATGCTTCACCCGAAGCAAAACTGGAGACTTAACATGGAAGAAAGAGTAAAAAAAGCCTGTATAGCTCTTTACTCATGCAAAAAAATGTTAGGAAAAAAATGGGGGCTGAAGCCTCGTATGGTTCTATGGTTGTATACTGCTGTTGTACGACCCATCTTCACATACGGATCACTGGTGTGGTGGCCTGCCATTGAAAAACAATACATTCGTTCCATGTTATCCAAAGTACAAAGAAGCGCTTGTTTAAGCATCACTGGAGTGTTGAGAACGACACCTAGCGCTGCCTTAGATACGCTTCCACACCTTATGCCACTTGACCTTCATATCAGGCACCTAGCAACGTGTAGTGCGATCAGACTTAAGGAAAATGACCACTGGCAAGTGAAACCTTACGGACACGGTAAAGTTTTAGGCGCCACTGCTAGGTACCTGAAGACTACCATCACTGACTACACCATTCCTAGACTAGAGATTGACAAGTAGTTTAAAGTCAAGATACCGTCAAGGAATGAATGGAATGGTAACAACCCCCTGACCAATATAGACACAATACTATACACAGACGGCTCCAAGATGGACTGCGGTGTTAGTGCTGGGGTTTATACGGAATCACTCGAACTTGCCCAATCCTACAGGCTACCGGACAGATGTAGCGTTTTCCAGGCAGCTAGCAATCTGGAAAGCTTGCCTGATACTCAGGAATGATACTTCAACTAAGCGTAATGTAGCAATAGTCTCAGATAGTCAGGCTGCTATCTTGGCTCTGAACTCAGCCGTAATATCCTCAAAAATAGTTAAGCAATGTCACAATCAACTCTCATATCTAGGAAGTCAGCTCAACATTACACTAGCCTGGGTTCCCGGTCATAGGAACATTCAGGGTAATGAGCGGGCCGACGAATTGGCCAGACAAGGCTCAAGTTTGCACCATTCATTGGCAGAACAGGTACATCTACCAATGAATACGGTTAAAAGAGACATTTACTGGCACTTCCTTTCCTTAGCCAACTCAAGATGGGTTGGTCTAAACTCATGTAGCACGGCTAAAAGTACCTGGCCGTCGTACTGTAGGAAAAGATCAGAAGAGCTGGTAAAACTACCTCGGAGGGACATGTCCAGAAGGGTAGCTGTGCTCTCGGGTCACTGGCCGATTGGCGTGCACGCCTCTAGGCTCGGTATCCCTTTTAACCCCTCATGCCGCAGTTGTAAGGTACCAAATGTAGAAGAAACTATAACCCACTTTATCTGCGAGTGCCCAGCGCTGGCCAGGGCTAGGCTCCGCTCACTCGGAAAGCCCTTTTTCAATACGTTAAGCGATATAGCCAAAATAAACCCTCGGGATATGGTACATTTCTTGAACAGCACGAGATGGTTCTAGAACGTACCCTACTTGCCTTTCTAAACATCCTACTGGTCGCGAGAGTGAGTGGTATTAAACGGAGTTTTTACGCTAATTGTAGTCATTGACTAGGGGTCGGCGCCTAGCCACTTAAACCAACCAACCAACCTACCGATGTCAAAAATGGCCAAAAATGATAAAAAAGAACGATGCGGCATGGCCAAGAAGTCCAAAAAATTACCGATGCCAAAAATGGACAAAAATGCAAAAAAAACGATGCAGCATGGCAAAGAAGTCCAAAAAATGACTGATGCCAAAAATGGCCAAAAATGCAAAAAAAGAACGATGCGGCATAGCAAAGACGGCCAAAAAATGACCGATGCCAAAAATGGCCAAAAATGCAAAAAAAAAACGATCCGGCATGGCAAAGAAGTCCAAAAAATTACCGATACCAAAAATTGCCACAAATGCAAAACAAGAACGATGCAGCATGGCAAAGAAGTCCAAAAAATGACCGATGACGAAAATGTCACAAAATGGTCAAAAATTCAAAAAAAGAACGATGCGGCATGGCAAAGAAGTCCAAAAAATTCCGATGCCAAAAATGGACAAAAATGAAAAAAAGAACGATGCGGCATTACAAAGAAGTCCAAAAAATTACCGATGCCAAAAATGGACAAAAAGGATAAAGAAGAACGATGCGGCATAGCAAAGAAGTTCAAAAAATTACCGATGCCAAAAATTGACAAAATTACAAAAAAATAACGATGCGGCATGGCAAAGAAGTCCAAAAAATGACTGATGCCAAAAATGGCCAAAAATGCAAAAAAAAACGATGCAGCATGGCAAAGAAGTCCAAAAAATGACTGATGCCAAAAATGGCCAAAAATGCAAAAAAAGAACGATGCGGCATAGCAAAGACGGCCAAAAAATGACCGATGCCAAAAATGGCCAAAAATGCAAAAAAAAACGATCCGGCATGGCAAAGAAGTCCAAAAAATGACCGATACCAAAAATTGCCACAAATGCAAAACAAGAACGATGCAGCATGGCAAAGAAGTCCAAAAAATGACCGATGACGAAAATGTCACAAAATGGTCAAAAATTCAAAAAAAGAACGATGCGGCATGGCAAAGAAGTCCAAAAAATTCCGATGCCAAAAATGGACAAAAATTAAAAAAAGAACGATGCGGCATTACAAAGAAGTCCAAAAAATTACCGATGCCAAAAATGGACAAAAATGCAAAAAAAGAACGATGCGGCATGGCAAAGAAGACCAAAAAATTACTGATGCCAAAAATGGGCAAAAATGCAAAAAAAGATCGATGCGGCATGGCAAAGAGGGCCAAAAAATGACCGATGCCAAAACTGGACAAAAATGAAAAAAAAAGAACGATGCGGCATGGCAAAGAAGTCCAAAAAATTACCGGTGCCAAAAATGGACAAAAATTTAAAAAAAGAACGATGCGGCATGGCAAAGAAGTCCAAAGAATGACCGATGCCAAAAATGGCCAAAAAGGATAAAGAAGAACGATGCGGCATAGCAAAGAAGTTCAAAAAATTACCGATGCCAAAAATTGACAAAATTACAAAAAAAGAACGATGCGGCATGGCAAAGAAGTCCAAAAAATGACTGATGCCAAAAATGGCCAAAAATGCAAAAAAAGAACGTTGCGGGATCGCAAAGACGGCCAAAAAATGACCGATGCCAAAAATGGCCAAAAATGCAAAAAAGAAAGATCCGGCATGGCAAAGAGGTCCAAAAAATGACCGATACCAAAAATGGCCAAAAACGCAAAACAAGAACGATGCAGCATGGCAAAGAAGACCAAAAAATGACCGATACCAAAAAAGGCCAAAAACGCCAAAAAAAAAGGCCAAAAACGCCGAAAATGACACAAAATTGTCAAAAATGCAAAAAAGAACGATGCGGCATGGCAAAGAAGTCCAAAAAATTACCGATACCAAAAAAGGCCAAAAACGCCAAAAAAAATGCGGCATGGCAAAGAAGTCCAAAAAATTACCGATGCCAAAAATGGACAAAAATGAAAAATAGAACGATGCGGCATTGCAAAGAAGTCCAAAAAATTACCGATGCCAAAAATGGACAAAAATGCAAAAAAAGAACGATGCGGCATGGCAAAGAAGACCAAAATATTACTGATGCAAAAATTGGCAAAAATGCGAAAAAGAACGATGCGGCATGGCAAAAAAGTCCAAAAAATTAGCGATGCCAAAAATGGACAAAAATGCAAAAAAAGAACGATGCGGCATGGCAAAGAAGTCCAAAGAATGACCGATGCCAAAAATGGCCAAAAAGGATAAAGAAGAACGATGCGGCATGGCAAAGAAGTTCAAAAAATTACCGATGCCAAAAATTGACAAAATTACAAAAAAAGAACGATGCGGCATGGCAAAGAAGTCCAAAAAATGACTGATGCCAAATATGGCCAAAAATGCAAAAAAAGAACGATGCGGCATGGCAAAGACGGCCAAAAAATGACCGATGCCAAAAATGGCCAAAAATGCAAAAAAGAACGATCCGGCATGGCAAAGAAGTCCAAAAAATGACCTATACCAAAAATGGCCAAAAACGCAAAACAAGAACGATACAGCATGGCAAGGAAGTCCAAAAAATGACCGATGCCGAAAATGACACAAAATGGTCAAAAATGCAAAAACGAACGATGCGGCATGGCAAAGAAGTCCAAAAAATGACCGATACCAAAAATGGCCAAAAATGATAAAAAAGAACGATGCGGCATGGCAAAGAAGTCCAAAAAATTACCGATGCCAAAAATGGGAAAAATGCAAAAAAAGAACGATGCGGCATGGCAAAGAAGTCCAAAAATGACTGATGCCAAAAATGGCTAAAAATGCAAAAAAAGAACGATCCGGCATGGCGAAGATGTCCAAAAAATGACCGATACTACAAATGGCCAAAAATGCAAAACAAGAACGATGCAGCATGGCAAAGAAGTCCAAAATATGACCGATGCCGGCATGGCAAAGAAATGCGGCATGGCAAAGAAGTACAAAAAATGACCGATGCCAAAAATGGACACAAATGAAACAAAAAGAACGATGCGGCATGGCAAAGAACTACAAAAAATTACCGACACCAAAAATGGCCAATAATACAAACAAAGAACGATGCGGCATTGCAAAGAAGTCCAAAAAATGACCGGTACCAAAAAAGCCAAAAACGCAAAAAAAAATGCGGCATGGCAAAGAAGTACAAAAAATGACCGATGCCAAAAATGGACACAAATGAAACAAAAAGAACGATGCGGCATGGCAAAGAAGTCCAAAAAATTACAGATACCAAAAATGGCAAAAACGCAAAAAAAGACGATGCGTCATTGCAAAGAAGTCCAAAATATGACCGATGTCAAAAATGGCCAAAAATACAAAAAAAGAACGATGCGGCATGGCAAAGAAGTCCCAAAAACTGACCGATGCCAAAAATTGCCAAAAATGGCAAAAATGCAAAAAAAGAACGATGCGACATGGCAAAGAAGTCCAAAAAATGACTGATGCCAAAAATGGCCAAAAATGCAAAAAAAGAACGATCCGGCATGGCGAAGAAGTCCAAAAAATGACCGATACCAAAAATGGCCAAAAATGCAAAACAAGAACGATGCAGCATGGCAAAGAAGTCCAAAATATGACCGATGCCGAAAATGGCACAAAATGGTCAAAAATGCAAAAAGAGAACGATGCGGCATGGCAAAGAAGTCCAAAAAATGACTGATGCCCAAAATGGCCAATAATACAAACAAAGAACGATTCGGCATGGCAAAGAAGTCCAAAAAATGACCGGTACCAAAAAAGCCAAAAACGCCAAAAAAATGCGGCATGGCAAAGAAGTACAAAAAATGACCGATGCCAAAAATGGCAAAAATGCAAAAAAAGAACGATGCGGCATGGCAAAGAAGTCCAAAAAATGACTGATGCCAAAAATGGCCAATAATACAAACAAAGAACGATGCGGCATGGCAAAGAAGTCCAAAAAATGACCGGTACTAAAAAAGCCAAAAACGCCAAAAAAATGCGGCATGGCAAAGAAGTTCAAAAAATGACCGATGCCAAAAATGGACACAAATGAAACAAAAAGAACGATGCGGCATGGCAAAGAAGTCCAAAAAATTACAGATACCAAAAATGGCAAAAACGCAAAAAACGACGATGCGTCATTGCAATGAAGTCCAAAATATGGCCGATGTCAAAAATGGCCAAAAATACAAAAAAAGAACGATGCGGCATGGCAAAGAAGTCCCAAAAACTGACCGATGCCAAAAATTGCCATAAATGGCAAAAATGCAAAAAAAGAACGATGCGGCATGGCAAAGAAGTCCAAAAAATGACTGATGCCAAAAATGGCCAAAAATGCAAAAAAAGAACGATCCGGCATGGCGAAGAAGTCCAAAAAATGACCGATACCAAAAATGGCCAAAAATGCAAAACAAGAACGATGCAGCATGGCAAAGAAGTCCAAAATATGACCGATGCCGAAAATGGCACAAATTGGTCAAAAATGCAAAAACAGAACGATGCGGCATGGCAAAGAAGTCCAAAAAATGACTGATGCCAAAAATGGCCAATAATACAAACAACGAACGATGCGGCATGGCAAAGAAGTGCAAAAAATTACCGGTACCAAAAAGGCCAAAAACGCCAAAAAAAATGCGGCATGGCAAAGAAGTACAAAAAATGACCGATGCCAAAAATGGACACAAATGAAACAAAAAGAACGATGCGGCATGGCAAAGAAGTCCAAAAAATTACAGATACCAAAAATGGCAAAAACGCAAAAAAAGACGATGCGGCATGGCAAAGAAGTACAAAAAATGACCGATGCCAAAAATGGACACAAATGAAACAAAAAGAACGATGCGGCTTGGCAAAGAAGTCCAAAAAATTACAGATACCAAAAATGGCAAAAACGCAAAAAAAGACGATGCGTCATTGCAAAGAAGTCCAAATTATGACCGATGTCAAAAATGGCCAAAAATACAAAAAAAGAACGATGCGGCATGGCAAAGAAGTCCCAAAAACTGACCGATGCCAAAAATTGCCAAAAATGGCAAAAATGCAAAAAAAGAACGATGCGGCATGGCCAAGACGGCCAAAAAATGACCGATGCCAAAAATGGCTAAAAATGCAAAAAAAGAACGATCCGGCATGGCGAAGAAGTCCAAAAAATGACCGATACCAAAAATTGCCAAAAATGCAAAACAAGAACGATGCAGCATGGCAAAGAAGTCCAAAATATGACCGATGCCGAAAATGGCACAAAATGGTCAAAAATGCAAACAAAGAACGATGCGGCATGGCAAAGACGGCCAAAAAATGACTGATGCCAAAAATGGCCAAAAATGCAAAAAAAGAACGATCCGGCATGGCGAAGAAGTCCAAAAAATGACCGATACCAAAAATTGCCAAAAATGCAAAACAAGAACGATGCAGCATGGCAAAGAAGTCCAAAATATGACCGATGCCGAAAATGGCACAAAATGGTCAAAAATGCAAACAAAGAACGATGCGGCATGGCAAAGAAGTCCAAAAAATGACTGATGCCAAAAATGGCCAAAAATGCAAAAAAAAGAACGATGCGGCATGGCAAAGACGGCCAAAAAATGACCGATGCCAAAAATGGCTAAAAATGCAAAAAAAGAACGATGCGGCATGGCAAAGAAGTCCAAAAAATGACCGGTACCAAAAAAGCCAAAAACGCCAAAAAAAATGCGGCATGGCAAAGAAGTACAAAAAATGATGCCAAAAATGGCAAAAACGCAAAAAAAGACGATGCGTCATTGCAAAGAAGTCCAAAATATGGCCGATGTCAAAAATGGCCAAAAATACAAAAAAAGAACGATGCGGCATTGGAAAGAAGTCCAAAAAATGACAGATACCAAAAATGGCAAAAACGCAAAAAAAGACGATGCGTCATTTCAAAGAAGTCCAAAATATGACCGATGTCAAAAATGGCCAAAAATACAAAAAAAGAACGATGCGGCATGGCAAAGAAGTTCCAAAAAATGATCGATGCCAAAAATTGCCAAAAAGGGACAAAAATGCAAAAAAAGAACGATACGGCATGGCAAAGTCCAAAAAATGACCGATTCCAAAAATGACCAAAAATGTAAAAAAAGAAGAATGCGAAATGACAAAGAAGTCCAAAAAATGACCGATGCCAAAAATGGCAAAAACGCAAAAAAAACGATGCGTCATTGCAAAGAAGTCCCAAATATGACCGATGTCAAAAATGGCCAAAAATACAAAAAAAGAACGATGCTGCATTGCAAAGAAGTCCAAAAAATGACAGATACCAAAAATGGCAAAAACGCAAAAAAAGACGATGCGCCATTGCAAAGAAGTCCAAAATATGATTGATGTCAAAAATGGCCAAAAATACAAAAAAAGAACGATGCGGGATGGCAAAGAAGTCCCAAAAAATTACCGATGCCGAAAATTGCCAAAAATGGACAAAAATGCAAAAAAAAGAACGATACGGCATGGCAAAGTCCAAAAAATGACCGATTCCAAAAATGACCAAAAATGTCAAAAAAGAAGAATGCGGAATGACAAAGAAGTCCAAAAAATGACCGATGCCAAAAATGGTAAAAAGAGCGATGCGGCATGGCAAAGAAGTCCAAAAAATGACCGATGCCAAAAATAGACAAAAATGCAAAAAAAGAACGATGCGGCATAGCAAAGAAGTCCCAAAAAATTACCGATGCCAAAAATTGCCAAAAATGGACAAAAATGCAAAAAAAGAACGATACGGCATGGCAAAGTCCAAAAAATGACCGATTCCAAAAATGACCAAAAATGTAAAAAAAGAAGAATGCGGTATGACAAAGAAGTCCAAAAAATGACCGATGCCAAAAATGGCAAAAAATGGTAAAAAATAGCGATGCGGCATTGCAAAGAAGTCCAAAAAATGACCGATGCCAAAAATTGCCAAAAATGGACAAAAATGCAAAAAAAGAACGATACGGCATGGCAAAGTCCAAAAAATGACCGATTCCAAAAATGACCAAAAATGTAAAAAAAGAAGAATGCAGAATGACAAAGAAGTCCAAAAAATTACCGATGCCAAAAATGGCAAAAAATGGTAAAAAAGAGCGATGCGGCATGGCAAGAAGTCCAAAAAATGACCGCTGCCAAAAATGGACAAAAATGCAAAAAAAGAACGATGCGGCATGGCAAAGAAGTTCAAAAAATAACCGATGCCAAAAATGGCCAAAAATGCAAAAAAAGAACGATGCTGCATGGTAAGTCCAAAATATGACAGATGCCAAAAATGCAAAAAAAGAACGATGCAATTTCTCTGAGTCTGACCGCACTGTTTGGGGCTATTAGTTAAATAACATTTTTGTATCGCTGATTAGTGGAAGAGGGAATATTTCCTTACAATAAGTAATACGTAATAACAAACACCGGAATTTCTGCTATTGCGATTGGGACTACGCTCCGCTGTACCGTGATAAATACTGCTGCTATGATCTTTAGAACGAATCAATTTTTTTTTTTTAATTTATTAAAGAAAATTTTTCTATCGATGATTGTTGGAAGAGGTAATATTTGCTTATAATAAGTAATATAAGTAAAATTTTTGGAATGATTCAATTTAATTTTTTTAAATTTATTAAAGAACATTTTTTATCGATGATTATTGGAAGAGGGAATATTTCCTTATAATAAGTAATACTTCAAAAAATGCCGGAATTGCTACTATTGCGTTTGGGACTACGCTGTACAGTGATAAATACAGCTGCGTTGATCTTTAGAATGAATCAATTTAATTTTTTAAATTTATTAAAGAACATTTTTGTATCGATGATTGTTGGAAAAAGAAATCTTTCATTACAATAAGTAATACTTCACAACAAACGCCGGAATTTCTACTATCTCGATTGGGACTACGCTCGGCTGTAGCGTGATAAATTCAGCTGCTATGATTTTAAGAATGAATCAATTTAATTTTTTTAAATTTATAAAAGAACATTTTTGTATCGATGATTGTTGGAAAAGCGAATATTTTCTTACAATAAGTAATACTTCATAACAAACGCCAGAGTTTCTATTATCGGGATTGGGACTACGCTCGGCTGTACCGTGATAAATTCAGCTGCTATGATTTTTAGAATGAATCATTTTAATTTTTTTAAATTTATTAAAGAACATTTTTATATCGATTATTATTGGAAGAGGGAATATTTCCTTACAATAAGTAATACTTCATAACAAACGCCGGAATTTCTACTATCGCGATTGGGACTACGCTCGGCTATACCGTGATAAATTCAGCTGCTATGATTTTAAGAATGAATCAATTTAATTTTTTTAAATTTATTAAAGAACATTTTTGTATCGATGATTGTTGGAAAAGCGAATATTTTCTTACAATAAGTAATACTTCATAACAAACGCCGGAATTTCTGCTTTCGCGATTGGGACTACGCTCGGCTATAGCGTGATAAATACAGCTGCTATGATTTTTAGAATGAATCAATTTAATTTTTTTAAATTTATTAAAGAACATTTTTGTATCGATGATTGTTGGAAAGGGAATATTTTCTTACAATAAGTAATACCTCATAACAAACGCCGGAATTTGTGCTTTCGCGATTGGGACTACGCTCGGCTATAGACTGATAAATACAGCTGCTATTATTTTTAGAATGAATCAATTTATTTTTTTTAAATTTATTAAAGAAAATTTTTCTATCGATGATTGTTGGAAGAGGTAATATTTCCTTATAATAAGTAATACTACATAACAAACGCCGGAATTTATACTATCGCGATTGGGACTACGTTCGGCTGTAGCGTGATAAATAAATCAATTAAGATTTTTAGACATCAATTTAATTTTTTTAAATTTATTAAAGAACATTTTTGTATCGATGATTAGTGGAAGATGGAATATTTCCTTACAATAAGTAATACGTAATAACAAACACCGGAATTTCTGCTATCGCGATTGGGACTACGCTCCGCTGTACCGTGATAAATTCAGCTGCTATGATTTTAAGAATGAATCAATTTAATTTTGTTAAATTTATTAAAGAACATTTTTGTATCGATGATTATTGGAAGAGGGAATATTTCCTTACAATAAGCAATACTTCATAACAAACGCCGGAATTTCTACTATCGCGATTGGGACTACGCTTGGCTGCTATGACTTTTAGAACGAATCAATCTATTTATTTTTTAATTTATTTTTTAAGAGTGATAAATACAGCTGCTATGACTTTTAGAACGAATCAATCTATTTATTTTTTAATTTACTAAAGAAAATTTTTCTATCGATGATTGTTGGAAGAGGTAATATTTCCTTATAATAAGTAATATTTCAAAACAAACACCGGAATTTCTATTATCGCGATTGGGACTACGCTCGGCTGTAGCGTGATAAATACAGCTGCTTTGATTTTTAGAATGATTCAATTTAATTTTTTTAAATTTATTGAAGAACATTTTTGTATCGCTGATTAGTGGAAGAGGGAATATTTCCTTATAATAAGTAATACTTCATAAAAACGCCGGAATATCTACTATCGCGATTGGTATTACGCTCGGCTGTAGCTTGATAATTACAGCTGCTATGATTTTTAGAATGATTCAATTTAATTTTTTTAAATTTATTAAAGAACAATTTTTATCGATTTTTATTGGAAGAGGGAATATTTCCTTACAATAAGCAATACTTCATAACAAACGCCAGAATTTCTACTATCGCGATTGGGACTACGCTCGGCTGTACCGTGATAAATTCAGCTGCTATGATTTTAAGAATGAATCAATTTAATTTTTCAAATTTATTAAAGAACATTTTTGTATCGATGATTGTTGGAAAAGCGAATATTTTCTTACAATAAGTAACACTTCATAACAAACGCCGGAATTTCTGCTTTCGCGATTGGGACTACGTTCGGCTGTAGCGTGATAAATAAATCAACTAAGATTTTTAGACATCAATTTAATTTTTTTAAATTTATTAAAGAACATTTTTGTATCGATGATTAGTGGAAGATGGAATATTTCCTTACAATAAGTAATACGTAATAACAAACACCGGAATTTCTGCTATCGCGATTGGGACTACGCTCGGCTGTACCGTGATAAATACAGCTGCTATGATCTTTAGAATGAATCAATTTAATTTTTTTAAATTTATTAAAGAACATTTTTGTATCGATGATTGTTGGAAAAGGGAATATTTTCTTACAATATGTAATACTTCATAACAAACGCCGGAATTTCTGCTTTCGCGATTGGGACTACGCTCGGCTATAGCGTGATTAATACAGCTGCTACGATTTTTAGAACGAATCAATTTATTTTTTTTTAATTTATTAAGGAAAATTTTTCTATCGATGATTGTTGGAAGAGGTAATATTTCCTTATAATAAGTAATACTTCATAAAAGCGCCGGAATTTCTACTATCGCGATTGGTATTACGCTCGGCTGTAGCGTGATAATTACAGCTGCTATGATTTTTAGAATGATTCAATTTAATTTTTTTAAATCTTTTAAAGAACAATTTTTATCGATTTTTATTGGAAGAGGGAATATTTCCTTACAATAAGTAATACTTCATAACGAACGCCGGAATTTCTACTATCGCGATTGGGACTACGCTCGGCTGTACCGTGATAAATTCAGCTGCTATGATTTTAAGAATGAATCAATTTAATTTTTTTAAATTTATTAAAGAACATTTTTGTATCGATGATTGTTGGAAAAGCGAATATTTTCTTACAATAAGTAATACTTCATAACAAACGCCGGAATTTCTGCTTTCGCGATTGGGACTACGCTCGGCTATAGCGTGATAAATACAGCTGCTATGATTTTTAGAATGAATCAATTTAATTTTTTTAAATTTATTAAAGAACATTTTTGTATCGATGATTGTTGGAAAGGGAATATTTTCTTACAATAAGTAATACCTCATAACAAACGCCGGAATTTGTGCTTTCGCGATTGGGACTACGCTCGGCTATAGCCTGATAAATACAGCTGCTATTATTTTTAGAATGAATCAATTTATTTTTTTTAAATTTATTAAAGAAAATTTTTCTATCGATGATTGTTGGAAGAGGTAATATTTCCTTATAATAAGTAATACTACATAACAAACGCCGGAATTTATACTATCGCGATTGGGACTACGTTCGGCTATAGCGTGATAAATAAATCAACTAAGATTTTTAGACATCAATTTAATTTTTTTAAATTTATTAAAGAACATTTTTGTATCGATGATTAGTGGAAGATGGAATATTTCCTTACAATAAGTAATACGTAATAACAAACACCGGAATTTCTGCTATCGCGATTGGGACTACGCTCCGCTGTACCGTGATAAATTCAGCTGCTATGATTTTAAGAATGAATCAATTTAATTTTGTTAAATTTATTAAAGAACATTTTTGTATCGATGATTATTGGAAGAGGGAATATTTCCTTACAATAAGCAATACTTCATAACAAACGCCGGAATTTCTACTATCGCGATTGGGACTACGCTTGGCTGTAGAGTGATAAATACAGCTGCTATGATTTTTAGAACGAATCAATCTATTTATTTTTTAATTTACTAAAGAAAATTTTTCTATCGATGATTGTTGGAAGAGGTAATATTTCCTTATAATAAGTAATATTTCATAACAAACACCGGAATTTCTATTATCGCGATTGGGACTACGCTCGGCTGTAGCGTGATAAATACAGCTGCTTTGATTTTTAGAATGATTCAATTTAATTTTGTTAAATTTATTAAAGAACATTTTTGTATCGCTGATGAAGAGGGAATATTTCCTTACAATAAGTAATACTTCATAACAAACGCCGGAATTTCTGCTTTCGCGATTGGGACTACGCTCCGCTATAGCGTGAAAAATACAACTGCTATGATTTTTAGAATGAATCAATTTAATTTTTTTAAATTTATTAAAGAACATTTTTGTATCGATGATTGTTGGAAAGGGAATATTTTCATACAATAAGTAATACCTCATTACAAGCGCCGGAATTTGTGCTTTCGCGATTGGGACTACACTCGGCTATAGCGTGATAAATACAGCTGCTATGATTTTTAAAACGAATCAATTTATTTTTTTTAAATTTATTAAAGAAAATTTTTCTATCGATGATTGTTGGAAGAGGTAATATTTCCTTATAATAAGTAATACTTCATAAAACGCCGGAATTTCTACTATCGCGATTGGGACTGCCCTCGGCTGTAGCGTGATAAATACAGCTGCTTTGATTTTTAGAATGATTCAATTTAATTTTTTTTTAATTTATTAGAGAAAATTTTTCTATCGATGATTGTTGGAAGAGGTAATATTTCCGTATAATAAGTAATACTACATAACAAACGCCGGAATTTATATTACCGCGATTGGGACTACGTTCGGCTGTAGCGTGATAAATAAATCAACTAAGATTTTTAGACATCAAGTTAATTTTTTTAAATTTATTAAAGAACATTTTTGTATCGATGATTAGTGGAAGATGGAATATTTCCTTACAATACGTAATACGTAATAACAAACACCGGAATTTCTGCTATCGCGATTGGGACTACGCTCCGCTGTACCGTGATAAATTCAGCTGCTATGATTTTAAGAATGAATCAATTTAATTTTGTTAAATTTATTAAGGAACATTTTTGTATCGATGATTATTGGAAGAGGGAATATTTCCTTACAATAAGCGATACTTCATAACAAACGCCGGAATTTCTATAATCGCAATTGGGACTACGCTTGGCTGTAGAGTGATAAATACAGCTGCTATGATTTTTAGAACGAATCAATTTATTTTTTTTTTAATTTACTAAAGAAAATTTTTCTATCGATGATTGTTGGAAGAGGTAATATTTCTTTATAATAAGTAATATTTCATAACAAACTCCGGAATTTCTATTATCGCGATTGGGACTACGGTCGGCTGTAGCGTGATAAATACAGCAGCTTTGATTTTTAGAATGCTTCAATTTAATTTTTTTAAATTTATTAAAGAACATTTTTGTATCTCTGATTAGTGGAAGAGGGAATATTTCCTTACAATAAGTAATACGTAATAACAAACACCTGAATTTCTGCTATCGCGATTGGGACTACGCTGCGCTGTACCGTGATAAATAAATCAACAAAGATTTTTAGACATCAATTTAATTTTTTTAAATTTATTAAAGAACATTTTTGTATCGATGATTAGTGGAAGATGGAATATTTCCTTACAATAAGTAATACGTAATAACAAACACCGGAATTTCTGCTATCGCGATTGGGACTACGCTCCGCTGTACCGTGATAAATACAGCTGCTATGATCTTTAGAATGAATCAATTTAATTTTTTTAAATTTATTAAATAACATTTTTGTATCGATGATTGTTGGAAAAGGAAATATTTCCTTACAATATGTAACACTTCTTAACAAACGCCGGAATTTCTACTATCGCGATTTGGACTACGCTTGCCTGTATCGTGATAAATACAGCTGCTATGATTTTTAGAATGAATCAATTTAATTTTTTGTAATTAAAGAACATTTTTATATCGATGATTATTGGAAGAGGGAATATCAGCTGTACCGTGATAAATGCAACAGCTACTATTTAAAGAATGAAACGCTCAGCTGTACCGTGATAAATGCAACAGCTACTATTTAAAGAATGAAACTATTTAATTTTGTTAAATTTATTAAAGAACATATTTGTATCGATGATTATTGGAAGAGGTAATATTTCCTTACAATAAGTAATACTTCATAACAAACGCCAGAGTTTCTATTATCGCGATTGGGACTACGCTCGGCTGTACCGTGATAAATTCATCTCCTATGATTTTAAGAATTAATCAATTTCATTTTGTTAAATTTATTAAAGAACATTTTTGTATCGATGATTATTGGAAGAGGGAACATTTCCTTACAATAAGTAATACTTCATAACAAACGCCGGAATTTCTACTATCGCGATTGGGACTACGCTCGGCTGTACCGTAATAAATTTAGCTGCTATGATTTTAAGAATGAATCAATTTAATTTTGTTAAATTTATTAAAGAACATTTTTGTATCGATGATTATTGGAAGAAGGAATATTTCCTTACAATAAGCAATACTTCATAAAAACGTCACAATTTATACTATCGCGATTGGTACTACGCTCCGCTGTACCGTGATAAATACAGCTGTTATGATCTTTAGAATGAATCAATTTAATTTTTTTAAATTTATTAAAGAAAATTTTTGTATCGATGATTATTGGGAGAGGTAATATTTCCTTGCAATAAGTAATACGTCATAACAAACGCCAGAGTTTCTATTATCGGGATTGGGACTACGCTCGGCTGTACCGTGATAAAATCAGCTGCTATGATTTTAAGAATGAATCAATGTAATTTTGTTAAATTTATTAAAGAACATTTTTGTATCGATGATTATTGGAAGAGGTAATATTTCCTTACAATAAGTAATACTTCATAACAAACGCCACAGTTTCTATTATCGTGATTGGGACTACGCTCGGCTGTACCGTGATAAATTCAGCTGCTATGATTTTAAGAATGAATCAATGTAATTTTGTTAAATTTATTAAAGAACATTTTTGTATCGATGATTATTGGAAGAGGTAATATTTCCTTACAATAAGTAATACTTCATAACAAACGCCAGAGATTCTATTATCGGGATTGGGACTGCGCTCGGCTGTACCGTGATAAATTCCGCTGCTATGATTTTAAGAATGAATCAATTTAATTTTGTTAAATTTATTAAAGAACATTTTTGTATCGATGATTATTGGAAGAGGGAATATTTCGTTACAATAAGTAATACTTCATAACAAACGCCGGAATTTCTACTATCGTGATTTGGACTACGTTCGGCTGTACCATGATAAATTCAGCTGCTATGATTTTAAGAATGAATCAATTTAATTTTGTTAAATTTATTAAAGAACATTTTTATATCGATGATTATTGGAAATATTTCCTTACAATAAGCAATACTTTATAATAAACGGCAGAGATTCTATTATCGGGATTGGGACTACGTTCGGCTGTACCATGATAAATTCAGCTGCTATGATTTTAAGAATGAATCAATGTAATTTTGTTAAATTTATTAAAGAACATTTTTGTATCGATGATTATTGGAAGAGGTAATATTTCCTTACAATAAGTAATACTTCATAACAAACGCCAGAGATTCTATTATCGGGATTGGGACTGCGCTCGGCTGTACCGTGATAAATTCCGCTGCTATGATTTTAAGAATGAATCAATTTAATTTTGTTAAATTTATTAAAGAACATTTTTGTATCGATGATTATTGGAAGAGGGAATATTTCGTTACAATAAGTAATACTTCATAACAAACGCCGGAATTTCTACTATCGTGATTTGGACTACGTTCGGCTGTACCGTGATAAATTCCGCTGCTATGATTTTAAGAATGAATCAATTTAATTTTGTTAAATTTATTAAAGAACATTTTTGTATCGATGATTATTGGAAGAGGGAATATTTCGTTACAATAAGTAATACTTCATAACAAACGCCGGAATTTCTACTATCGTGATTTGGACTACGTTCGGCTGTACCATGATAAATTCCGCTGCTATGATTTTAAGAATGAATCAATTTAATTTTGTTAAATTTATTAAAGAACATTTTTGTATCGATGATTATTGGAAGAGGGAATATTTCCTTACAATAAGTAATACTTCATAACAAACGTCGGAATTTCTACTATCGCGTTTGGGACTACGCTCGACTGTACCGTGATAAATGCAACAGCTACTATGTTAAGAATGAATCAATTTAATTTTGTTAAATTTATTAAAGAACATTTTTGTATCGATGATTATTGGAAGAGGTAATATTTCCTTACAATAAGTAATACTTCAAAACAAACGCCAGAGTTTCTACTATAGCGATTGGGACTACGCACGGCTGTACCGTGATAAATTCAGCTGCTATGATTTTAAGAATGAATCAATGTAATTTTGTTAAATTTATTAAAGAACATTTTTGTATCGATGATTATTGGAAGAGGTAATATTTCCTTACAATAAGTAATACTTCATAGCAAACGCCGGAATTTCTACTATCGCGGTTGGGACTACGCTCGGCTACCGTGATAAATTCAGCTGCTATGATTTTAAGAATGAATCAATTTAATTTTGTTAAATTTATTAACGAACATTTTTGTATCGATGATTATTGGAAGAGGTAATATTTCCTTACAATAAGTAATACTTCATAACAAACGCCAGAGTTTCTATTATCGGGATTGGGACTACGCTCGGCTGTACCGTGATAAATTCAGCTGCTATGATTTTAAGAATGAATCAATGTAATTTTGTTAAATTTATTAAAGAACATTTTTGTATCGATGATTATTGGAAGAGGTAATATTTCCTTACAATAAGTAATACTTCATAACAAACGCCAGAGTTTCTATTATCGGGATTGGGACTACGCTCGGCTGTACCGTGATAAATTCAGCTGCTATGATTTTAAGAATGAATCAATTTAATTTTGTTAAATTTATTAAAGGGCATTTTTGTATCGATGATTATTGGAAGAGGGAATATTTCCTTACAATAAGTAATACTTCACAACAAACACCGGAATTTCTACTATAGCGATTGGGACTACGCTCGGCTGTACCGTGATAAATTCAGCTGCTATGATTTTAAGAATGAATCAATTTAATTTTGTTAAATTTATTAAAGAACATTTTTGTATCGATGATTATTGGAAGAGGGAATATTTCCTTACAATAAGTAATACTTCATAACAAACGCCGGAATTTCTACTATCGCGTTTGGGACTACGCTCGGCTGTACCGTGATAAATGCAACAGCTACTATTTTAAGAATGAATCAATTTAATTTTGTTAAATTTATTAAAGAACATTTTTATATCGATGATTATTGGAAGAGCGAATATTTCCTTACAATAAGCAATACTTTATAATAAACGGCTAAATTGCTACTTTTACAATAGGCACTGCGCTCGGCTGTAGCGTGATAAATGCAACAGCTACGATTTTAAGAATGAATCAATTTAATTTTTTTAAACTTATTAAACAACATTTTTATGTCGAAGATTATTGGAAGAGGTAATATTTCCTTACAATAAGCAATACTTCATAACAAACGCCAGGATTTCTACTTTCGCGATTGGAACCACGCTCGGCTGTACCGTGATAAATTCAGCTGCTATGATTTTAAGAATGAATCAATTTAATTTTGTTAAATTTATTAAAGAACATTTTTGTATCGATGATTATTGGAAGAGGGAATATTTCCTTACAATAAGCAATACTTTATAATAAACGGCTAAATTGCTACTTTTACAATAGGCACTACGCTCGGCTGTACCGTGATAAATGCAACAGCTACTATTTTAAGAATGAATCAATTTAATTTTGTTAAATTTATTAAAGAACATTTTTGTATCGATGATTATTGTAACAGGTAATATTTCCTTACAATAATTAATACTTCATAACAAACGCCAGAGCTTCTATTATCGCGATTGGGACTACGCTCGGCTGTACCGTGATAAATTCAGCTGCTATGATTTTAAGAATGAATCAATTTAATTTTGTTAAATTTATTAAAGAACATTTTTGTATCGATGATTATTGGAAGAGGGAATATATCCTTACAATAAGTAATACTTCATAACAAACACCGGAATTTATACTTTCGCGATTGGGACTACGCTCGGCTGTACCGTGATAAATTCAGCTGCTATGATTTTAAGAATGAATCAATTTAATTTTGTTAAATTTATTAAAGAACATTTTTGTACCGATGATTATTGGAAGAGGGAATATTTCCTTACAATAAGCAATACTTCATAACAAACGTCGGAATTTTTACTATCGCGTTTGGGACTACGCTCGGCTGTACCGTGATAAATGCAACAGCTACTATTTTAAGAATGTATCAATTTAATTTTGTTAAATTTATTAAAGAACATTTTTGTATCGATGATTATTGGAAGAGGTAATATTTCCTTACAATAAGTAATACTTCATAACAAACACCAGAGTTTCTACTATCGTGATTGGGACTACACTCGGCTGTACCTCGATAAATTCAGCTGCCATGATTTTAAGAATGAATCAATTTAATTTTGTTAAATTTATTAAAGAACATTTTTGTATCGATGATTATTGGAAGAGGGAATAATTCCTTACAATAAGTAATACTTCATAACAAACGCCGGAATTTTTACTATCGCGTTTGGGACTACGCTCGGCTGTACCGTGATAAATGCAACAGCTACTATTTTAAGAACGAATCAATTTAATTTTGTTAAATTATTGAAGAACATTTTTGTATCGATGATTATTGGAAGAGGTAATATTTCCTTACAATAAGTAATACTTCATAACAAACGCCAGAGTTTCTATTATCGGGATTGGGACTACGCTCGGCTGTACCGTGATAAATTCAGCTGCTATGATTTTAAGAATGAATCAATGTAATTTTGTTAAATTTATTAAAGTACATTTTTGTATCGATGATTATTGGAATAGGGAATATTTCCTTACAATAAGCAATACTTCATAACAAACGCCGGAATTTCTACTATCGCGTTTCGGACTACGCTCGGCTGTACCGTGATAAATTCAGCTGCTATGATTTTAAGAATGAATCAATTTAATTTTGTTAAATTTATTAAAGAACATTTTTGTATCGATGATTATTGGAAGAGGGAATATATCCTTACAATAAGTAATACTTCATAACAAACGCCGGAATTTATACTATCGCGCTTGGGACTACGCTCGGCTGCACCGTGATAAATTCAGCTGCTATGATTTTAAGAATGAATCAATTTAATTTTGTTAAATTTATTAAAGAACATTTTTGTACCGATGATTATTGGAAGAGGGAATATTTCCTTACAATAAGTAATACTTCATAACAAACGCCGGAATTTCTACTACCTCGATTGGGACTACGCTCGGTGTACCGTGATAAATTCAGCTGCTATGATTTTAAGAATGAATCAATTTAATTTTGTTTAATTTATTAAAGAACATTTTTGTACCGATGATTATTGGAAGAGGGAATATTTCCTTACAATAAGCAATACTTCATAACAAACGTCGGAATTTCTACTATCGCGTTTGGGACTACGCTCGACTGTACCGTGATAAATGCAACAGCTACTATGTTAAGAATGAATCAATTTAATTTTGTTAAATTTATTAAAGAACATTTTTGTATCGATGATTATTGGAAGAGGTAATATTTCCTTACAATAAGTAATACTTCAAAACAAACGCCAGAGTTTCTACTATAGCGATTGGGACTACGCACGGCTGTACCGTGATAAATTCAGCTGCTATGATTTTAAGAATGAATCAATGTAATTTTGTTAAATTTATTAAAGAACATTTTTGTATCGATGATTATTGGAAGAGGTAATATTTCCTTACAATAAGCAATACTTCATAACAAACGTCGGAATTTCTACTATCGCGTTTGGGACTACGCTCGGCTGTACCGTGATAAATGCAACAGCTACTATTTTAAGAATGAATCAATTTAATTTTGTTAAATTTATTAAAGAACATTTTTGTATCGATGATTATTGGAAGAGGGAATATTTCCTTACAATAAGTAATACTTCATAACAAACGCCGGAATTTCTACTATCTCGATTGGGACTACGCTCGGCTGTAGCGTGATAAATTCAGCTGCTATGATTTTAAGAATGAATCAATGTAATTTTGTTAAATTTATTAAAGAACATTTTTGTATCGATGATTATTGGAAGAGGTAATATTTCCTTACAATAAGTAATACTTCATAACAAACGCCAGAGTTTCTATTATCGGGATTGGGACTACGCTCGGCTGTACCGTGATAAATTCAGCTGCTATGATTTTAAGAATGAATCAATTTAATTTTGTTAAATTTATTAAAGGGCATTTTTGTATCGATGATTATTGGAAGAGGGAATATTTCCTTACAATAAGTAATACTTCACAACAAACACCGGAATTTCTACTATAGCGATTGGGACTACGCTCGGCTGTACCGTGATAAATTCAGCTGCTATGATTTTAAGAATGAATCAATTTAATTTTGTTAAATTTATTAAAGAACATTTTTGTATCGATGATTATTGGAAGAGGGAATATTTCCTTACAATAAGTAATACTTCATAACAAACGCCGGAATTTCTACTATCGCGTTTGGGACTACGCTCGGCTGTACCGTGATAAATGCAACAGCTACTATTTTAAGAATGAATCAATTTAATTTTGTTAAATTTATTAAAGAACATTTTTATATCGATGATTATTGGAAGAGCGAATATTTCCTTACAATAAGCAATACTTTATAATAAACGGCTAAATTGCTACTTTTACAATAGGCACTGCGCTCGGCTGTAGCGTGATAAATGCAACAGCTACGATTTTAAGAATGAATCAATTTAATTTTTTTAAACTTATTAAACAACATTTTTATGTCGAAGATTATTGGAAGAGGTAATATTTCCTTACAATAAGCAATACTTCATAACAAACGCCAGGATTTCTACTTTCGCGATTGGAACCACGCTCGGCTGTACCGTGATAAATTCAGCTGCTATGATTTTAAGAATGAATCAATTTAATTTTGTTAAATTTATTAAAGAACATTTTTGTATCGATGATTATTGGAAGAGGGAATATTTCCTTACAATAAGCAATACTTTATAATAAACGGCTAAATTGCTACTTTTACAATAGGCACTACGCTCGGCTGTACCGTGATAAATGCAACAGCTACTATTTTAAGAATGAATCAATTTAATTTTGTTAAATTTATTAAAGAACATTTTTGTATCGATGATTATTGTAACAGGTAATATTTCCTTACAATAATTAATACTTCATAACAAACGCCAGAGCTTCTATTATCGCGATTGGGACTACGCTCGGCTGTACCGTGATAAATTCAGCTGCTATGATTTTAAGAATGAATCAATTTAATTTTGTTAAATTTATTAAAGAACATTTTTGTATCGATGATTATTGGAAGAGGGAATATATCCTTACAATAAGTAATACTTCATAACAAACACCGGAATTTATACTTTCGCGATTGGGACTACGCTCGGCTGTACCGTGATAAATTCAGCTGCTATGATTTTAAGAATGAATCAATTTAATTTTGTTAAATTTATTAAAGAACATTTTTGTACCGATGATTATTGGAAGAGGGAATATTTCCTTACAATAAGCAATACTTCATAACAAACGTCGGAATTTTTACTATCGCGTTTGGGACTACGCTCGGCTGTACCGTGATAAATGCAACAGCTACTATTTTAAGAATGTATCAATTTAATTTTGTTAAATTTATTAAAGAACATTTTTGTATCGATGATTATTGGAAGAGGTAATATTTCCTTACAATAAGTAATACTTCATAACAAACACCAGAGTTTCTACTATCGTGATTGGAACTACACTCGGCTGTACCTCGATAAATTCAGCTGCCATGATTTTAAGAATGAATCAATTTAATTTTGTTAAATTTATTAAAGAACATTTTTGTATCGATGATTATTGGAAGAGGGAATATTTCCTTACAATAAGTAATACTTCATAACAAACGCCAGAGTTTCTATTATCGGGATTGGGACTACGCTCGGCTGTACCGTGATAAATTCAGCTGCTATGATTTTAAGAATGAATCAATGTAATTTTGTTAAATTTATTAAAGTACATTTTTGTATCGATGATTATTGGAATAGGGAATATTTCCTTACAATAAGCAATACTTCATAACAAACGCCGGAATTTCTACTATCGCGTTTCGGACTACGCTCGGCTGTACCGTGATAAATTCAGCTGCTATGATTTTAAGAATGAATCAATTTAATTTTGTTAAATTTATTAAAGAACATTTTTGTATCGATGATTATTGGAAGAGGGAATATATCCTTACAATAAGTAATACTTCATAACAAACGCCGGAATTTATACTATCGCGCTTGGGACTACGCTCGGCTGCACCGTGATAAATTCAGCTGCTATGATTTTAAGAATGAATCAATTTAATTTTGTTAAATTTATTAAAGAACATTTTTGTACCGATGATTATTGGAAGAGGGAATATTTCCTTACAATAAGTAATACTTCATAACAAACGCCGGAATTTCTACTACCTCGATTGGGACTACGCTCGGCTGTACCGTGATAAATGCAACAGCTACTATTTTAAGAATGAATCAATTTAATTTTGTTAAATTTATTAAAGAACATTTTTGTATCGATGATTATTGGAAGAGGGAATATTTCCTTACAATAAGTAATACTTCATAACAAACGCCGGAATTTCTACTATCTCGACTGGGACTACGCTCGGCTGTAGCGTGATAAATATAGTTGATATGATTTTTAGATTGAATCAATTTAATTTTTTTAAACTTATTAAGCAACATTTTTATATCGAAGATTATTGGAAGAGGTAATATTTCCTTACAATAAGCAATACTTTATAATAAACGGCTAAATTGCTACTTTTACAATAGGCACTACGCTCGGCTGTACCGTGATAAATGCAACAGCTACTATTTTAAGAATGAATCAATTTAATTTTGTTAAATTTATTAAAGAACATTTTTGTATCGATGATTATTGGAAGAGGTAATATTTCCTTACAATAAGCAATACTTCATAACAAACGTCGGAATTTCTACTATCGCGTTTGGGACTACGCTCGGCTGTACCGTGATAAATGCAACAGCTACTATTTTAAGAATGAATCAATTTAATTTTGTTAAATTTATTAAAGAACATTTTTGTATCGATGATTATTGGAAGAGGGAATATTTCCTTACAATAAGTAATACTTCATAACAAACGCCGGAATTTCTACTATCTCGATTGGGACTACGCTCGGCTGTAGCGTGATAAATATAGTTGATATGATTTTTAGATTGAATCAATTTAATTTTTTTAAACTTATTAAACAACATTTTTATATCGAAGATTATTGGAAGAGGGAATATTTCCTTACAATAAGCAATACTTCATAACAAACGCCAGAATTTCTACTTTCGCGATTGGGACCACGCTTGGCTGTACCGTGATAAATTCAGCTGCTATGATTTTAAGAATGAATCAATTTAATTTTGTTAAATTTATTAAAGAACATTTTTATATTGATGATTATTGGAAGAGGGAATATTTCCTTACAATAAGCAATACTTTATAATAAACGGCTAAATTGCTACTTTTACAATAGGCACTGCGCTCGGCTGTAGCGTGATAAATGCAACAGCTACGATTTTAAGAATGAATCAATTTAATTTTTTTAAATTTATTAAAGAACATTTTTGTACCGATGATTATTGGAAGAGGGAATATTTCCTTACAATAAGTAATACTTCATAACAAACGCCAGAATTTCTACTTTCGCGATTGGGACCACGCTTGGCTGTACCGTGATAAATTCAGCTGCTATGATTTTAAGAATGAATCAATTTAATTTTGTTAAATTTATTAAAGAACATTTTTATATCGATGATTATTGGAAGAGGTAATATTTCCTTACAATAAGTAATACTTCATAACAAACGCCGGAATTTATACTATCGCGCTTGGGACTACGCTCGGCTGTACCGTGATAAATTCAGCTGCTATGATTTTAAGAATGAATCAATTTAATTTTGTTAAATTTATTAAAGAACATTTTTGTACCGATGATTATTGGAAGAGGGAGTATTTCCTTACAATAAGTAATACTTCATAACAAACGTCGGAATTTCTACTATCGCGTTTGGGACTACGCTCGGCTGTACCGTGATAAATGCAACAGCTACTATTTTAAGAATATCAATTTTATTTAGTTAAATTTATTAAAGAACTTTTCTGTATCGATGATTATTGGAAGAGGTAATATTTCCTTACAATAATTAATACTTCATAACAAACGCCAGAGTTTCTATTATCACGATTGGGACTACGCTCGGCTGTACCATGATAAATTCAGCTGCTATGATTTTAAGAATGAATCAATTTAATTTTGTTAAATTTATTAAAGAACATTTTTGTATCGATGATTATTGGAAGAGGGAATATATCCTTACAATAAGTAATACTTCATAACAAACGCCGGAATTTATACTATCGCGCTTGGGACTACGCTCGGCTGTACCGTGATAAATTCAGCTGCTATGATTTTAAGAATGAATCAATTTAATTTTGTTAAATTTATTAAAGAACATTTTTGTACCGATGATTATTGGAAGAGGGAATATTTCCTTACAATATGCAATACTTCATAACAAACGTCGGAATTTCTACTATCGCGTTTGGGACTACGCTCGGCTGTACCGTGATTAATGCAACAGCTACTATTTTAAGAATGAATCAATTTAATTTTGTTAAATTTATTAAAGAACATTTTTGTATCGATGATTATTGGAAAAGGTAATATTTCCTTACAATAAGTAATACTTCATAACAAACGCCAGAGTTTCTACTATCGTGATTGGGACTACGCTCGGCTGTACCTCGATAAATTCAGCTGCTATGATTTTAAGAATGAATCAATTTAATTTTGTTAAATTTATTAAAGAACATTTTTGTATCGATGATTATTGGAAGAGGGAATATTTCCTTACAATAAGTAATACTTCATAACAAACGCCGGAATTTTTACTATCGCGTTTGGGACTACGCTCGGCTGTACTGTGATAAATGCAACAGCTACTATTTTAAGAATGAATCAATGTAATTTTGTTCAATTTATTAAATAATTTTTTTGTATCGATGATTATTGGAATAGGGAATATTTCCTTACAATAAGCAATACTTCATAACAAACGTTGGAATTTCTACTATCGCGTTTCGGACTACGCTCGGCTGTACCGTGATAAATTCAGCTGCTATGATTTTAAGAATGAATCAATTTAATTTTGTTAAATTTATTAAAGAACATTTTTGTATCGATGATTATTGGAAGAGGGAATATTTCCTTACAATAAGTAATACTTCATAACAAACGCCGGAATTTTTACTATCGCGTTTGGGACTACGCTCGGCTGCACCGTGATAAATTCAGCTGCTATGATTTTAAGAACGAATCAATTTAATTTTGTTAAATTTATTAAAGAACATTTTTGTATCGATGATTATTGGAAGAGGTAATATTTCCTTACAATAAGTAATACTTCATAACAAACGCCAGAGTTTCTATTATCGGGATTGGGACTACGCTCGGCTGTACCGTGATAAATTCAGCTGCTATGATTTTAAGAATGAATCAATGTAATTTTGTTCAATTTATTAAATAATTTTTTTGTATCGATGATTATTGGAATAGGGAATATTTCCTTACAATAAGCAATACTTCATAACAAACGTTGGAATTTCTACTATCGCGTTTCGGATTACGCTCGGCTGTACCGTGATAAATTCAGCTGCTATGATTTTAAGAATGAATCAATTTAATTTTGTTAAATTTATTAAAGAACATTTTTGTATCGATGATTATTGGAAGAGGGAATATTTCCTTACAATAAGCAATACTTCATAACAAACACCAGAATTTCTACTATGGCGATTGGGACTACGCTCGGTGTACCGTGATAAATTCAGCTGCTATGATTTTACGAATGAATCAGTTTAATTTTGTTTAATTTATTAAAGAACATTTTTGTATCGATGATTATTGGAAGAGGGAATATTTCCTTACAATAAGCAATACTTCATAACAAACGCCGGAATTTCTACTTTCGCGATTGGGACCACGCTCGGCTGTACCGTGATAAATTCAGCTGCTATGATTTTAAGAATGAATCAATTTAATTTTGTTAAATTTATTAAAGAACATTTTTATATCGATGATTATTGGAAGAGGGAATATTTCCTTACAATAAGCAATACTTTATAATAAACGGCTAAATTGCTACTTTTACAATAGGCACTGCGCTCGGCTGTAGCGTTATAAATGCAACAGCTACGATTTTAAGAATGAATCAATTTAATTTTTTTAAATTTATTAAAGAACATTTTTATATCGAAGATTATTGGAAGAGGTAATATTTCCTTACAATAAGCAATACTTCATAACAAACACCAGAATTTCTACTATGGCGATTGGGACTACGCTCGGTGTACCGTGATAAATTCAGCTGCTATGATTTTACGAATGAATCAATTTAATTTTATTTAATTTATTAAAGAACATTTTTGTATCGATGATTATTGGAAGAGGGAATATTTCCTTACAATAAGCAATACTTCATAACAAACGCCGGAATTTCTACTATCGCGATTGGGACTACGCTCGGCTGTACCGTGATAAATTCATCTGCTATGATTTTAAGAATGAATCAATTTAATTTTGTTAAATTTATTAAAGAACATTTTTGTATCGATGATTATTGGAAGAGGGAATATATCCTTACAATAAGTAATACTTCATAACAAACGCCGGAATTTATACTATCGCGCTTGGGACTACGCTCGGCTGTACCGTGATAAATTCAGCTGCTATGATTTTAAGAATGAATCAATTTAATTTTGTTAAATTTATTAAAGAACATTTTTGTACCGATGATTATTGGAAGAGGGAATATTTCCTTACAATAAGCAATACTTCATAACAAACGTCGGAATTTCTACTATCGGGATTGGGACTACGCTCGGCTGTACCGTGATAAATTCAGCTGCTATGATTTTAAGAATGAATCAATGTAATTTTGTTCACTTTATTAAAGAACATTTTTGTATCGATGATTATTGGAAGAGGTAATATTTCCTTACAATAAGTAATACTTCATAACAAACGCCAGAGTTTCTATTATCGGGATTGGGACTACGCTCGGCTGTACCGTGATAAATTCAGCTGCTATGATTTTAAGAATGAATCAATGTAATTTTGTTCACTTTATTAAATAATTTTTTTGTATCGATGATTATTGGAATAGGGAATATTTCCTTACAATAAGCAATACTTCATAACAAACGTTGGAATTTCTACTATCGCGTTTCGGACTACGCTCGGCTGTACCGTGATAAATTCAGCTGCTATGATTTTAAGAATGAATCAATTTAATTTTGTTAAATTTATTAAAGAACATTTTTGTATCGATGATTATTGGAAGAGGGAATATTTCCTTACAATAAGTAATACTTCATAACAAACGCCGGAATTTCTACTATCGCGTTTGGGACTACGCTCGGGTGTACCGTGATAAATGCAACAGCTACTATTTTAAGAACGAATCAATTTAATTTTGTTAAATTTATTAAAGAACATTTTTGTATCGATGAGTATTGGAAGAGGTAATATTTCCTTACAATAAGTAATACTTCATAACAAACGCCAGAGTTTCTATTATCGGGATTGGGACTACGCTCGGCTGTACCGTGATAAATTCAGCTGCTATTATTTTAAGAATGAATCAATTTAATTTTGTTAAATTTATTAAAGAACATTTTTGTATCGATGATTATTGGAAGAGGTAATATTTCCTTACAATAAGGAATACTTCATAGCAAACGCCGGAATTTCTACTATCGCGGTTGGGACTACGCTCGGCTGTACCGTGATAAATTCAGCTGCTAAGATTTTAAGAATGAATCAATTTAATTTTGTTAAATTTATTAAAGAAAATTTTTGTATCGATGATTATTGGAAGAGGGAATATTTCCTTACAATAAGCAATACTTCATAACAAACGTCGGAATTTTTACTATCGCGTTTGGGACTACGCTCGGCTGTACCGTGATAAATGCAACAGCTACTATTTTAAGAATGTATCAATTTAATTTTGTTAAATTTATTAAAGAACATTTTTGTATCGATGATTATTGGAAGAGGTAATATTTCCTTACAATAAGTAATACTTCATAACAAACACCAGAGTTTCTACTATCGTGATTGGGACTACACTCGGCTGTACCTCGATAAATTCAGCTGCCATGATTTTAAGAATGAATCAATTTAATTTTGTTAAATTTATTAAAGAACATTTTTGTATCGATGATTATTGGAAGAGGGAATATTTCCTTACAATAAGTAATACTTCATAACAAACGCCGGAATTTTTACTATCGCGTTTGGGACTACGCTCGGCTGTACCGTGATAAATGCAACAGCTACTATTTTAAGAACGAATCAATTTAATTTTGTTAAATTATTGAAGAACATTTTTGTATCGATGATTATTGGAAGAGGTAATATTTCCTTACAATAAGTAATACTTCATAACAAACGCCAGAGTTTCTATTATCGGGATTGGGACTACGCTCGGCTGTACCGTGATAAATTCAGCTGCTATGATTTTAAGAATGAATCAATGTAATTTTGTTAAATTTATTAAAGTACATTTTTGTATCGATGATTATTGGAATAGGGAATATTTCCTTACAATAAGCAATACTTCATAACAAACGCCGGAATTTCTACTATCGCGTTTCGGACTACGCTCGGCTGTACCGTGATAAATTCAGCTGCTATGATTTTAAGAATGAATCAATTTAATTTTGTTAAATTTATTAAAGAACATTTTTGTATCGATGATTATTGGAAGAGGGAATATATCCTTACAATAAGTAATACTTCATAACAAACGCCGGAATTTATACTATCGCGCTTGGGACTACGCTCGGCTGCACCGTGATAAATTCAGCTGCTATGATTTTAAGAATGAATCAATTTAATTTTGTTAAATTTATTAAAGAACATTTTTGTACCGATGATTATTGGAAGAGGGAATATTTCCTTACAATAAGTAATACTTCATAACAAACGCCGGAATTTCTACTACCTCGATTGGGACTACGCTCGGCTGTACCGTGATAAATGCAACAGCTACTATTTTAAGAATGAATCAATTTAATTTTGTTAAATTTATTAAAGAACATTTTTGTATCGATGATTATTGGAAGAGGGAATATTTCCTTACAATAAGTAATACTTCATAACAAACGCCGGAATTTCTACTATCTCGACTGGGACTACGCTCGGCTGTAGCGTGATAAATATAGTTGATATGATTTTTAGATTGAATCAATTTAATTTTTTTAAACTTATTAAGCAACATTTTTATATCGAAGATTATTGGAAGAGGTAATATTTCCTTACAATAAGCAATACTTTATAATAAACGGCTAAATTGCTACTTTTACAATAGGCACTACGCTCGGCTGTACCGTGATAAATGCAACAGCTACTATTTTAAGAATGAATCAATTTAATTTTGTTAAATTTATTAAAGAACATTTTTGTATCGATGATTATTGGAAGAGGTAATATTTCCTTACAATAAGCAATACTTCATAACAAACGTCGGAATTTCTACTATCGCGTTTGGGACTACGCTCGGCTGTACCGTGATAAATGCAACAGCTACTATTTTAAGAATGAATCAATTTAATTTTGTTAAATTTATTAAAGAACATTTTTGTATCGATGATTATTGGAAGAGGGAATATTTCCTTACAATAAGTAATACTTCATAACAAACGCCGGAATTTCTACTATCTCGATTGGGACTACGCTCGGCTGTAGCGTGATAAATATAGTTGATATGATTTTTAGATTGAATCAATTTAATTTTTTTAAACTTATTAAACAACATTTTTATATCGAAGATTATTGGAAGAGGGAATATTTCCTTACAATAAGCAATACTTCATAACAAACGCCAGAATTTCTACTTTCGCGATTGGGACCACGCTTGGCTGTACCGTGATAAATTCAGCTGCTATGATTTTAAGAATGAATCAATTTAATTTTGTTAAATTTATTAAAGAACATTTTTATATTGATGATTATTGGAAGAGGGAATATTTCCTTACAATAAGCAATACTTTATAATAAACGGCTAAATTGCTACTTTTACAATAGGCACTGCGCTCGGCTGTAGCGTGATAAATGCAACAGCTACGATTTTAAGAATGAATCAATTTAATTTTTTTAAATTTATTAAAGAACATTTTTGTACCGATGATTATTGGAAGAGGGAATATTTCCTTACAATAAGTAATACTTCATAACAAACGCCAGAATTTCTACTTTCGCGATTGGGACCACGCTTGGCTGTACCGTGATAAATTCAGCTGCTATGATTTTAAGAATGAATCAATTTAATTTTGTTAAATTTATTAAAGAACATTTTTATATCGATGATTATTGGAAGAGGTAATATTTCCTTACAATAAGTAATACTTCATAACAAACGCCGGAATTTATACTATCGCGCTTGGGACTACGCTCGGCTGTACCGTGATAAATTCAGCTGCTATGATTTTAAGAATGAATCAATTTAATTTTGTTAAATTTATTAAAGAACATTTTTGTACCGATGATTATTGGAAGAGGGAGTATTTCCTTACAATAAGTAATACTTCATAACAAACGTCGGAATTTCTACTATCGCGTTTGGGACTACGCTCGGCTGTACCGTGATAAATGCAACAGCTACTATTTTAAGAATATCAATTTTATTTAGTTAAATTTATTAAAGAACTTTTCTGTATCGATGATTATTGGAAGAGGTAATATTTCCTTACAATAATTAATACTTCATAACAAACGCCAGAGTTTCTATTATCACGATTGGGACTACGCTCGGCTGTACCATGATAAATTCAGCTGCTATGATTTTAAGAATGAATCAATTTAATTTTGTTAAATTTATTAAAGAACATTTTTGTATCGATGATTATTGGAAGAGGGAATATATCCTTACAATAAGTAATACTTCATAACAAACGCCGGAATTTATACTATCGCGCTTGGGACTACGCTCGGCTGTACCGTGATAAATTCAGCTGCTATGATTTTAAGAATGAATCAATTTAATTTTGTTAAATTTATTAAAGAACATTTTTGTACCGATGATTATTGGAAGAGGGAATATTTCCTTACAATATGCAATACTTCATAACAAACGTCGGAATTTCTACTATCGCGTTTGGGACTACGCTCGGCTGTACCGTGATTAATGCAACAGCTACTATTTTAAGAATGAATCAATTTAATTTTGTTAAATTTATTAAAGAACATTTTTGTATCGATGATTATTGGAAAAGGTAATATTTCCTTACAATAAGTAATACTTCATAACAAACGCCAGAGTTTCTACTATCGTGATTGGGACTACGCTCGGCTGTACCTCGATAAATTCAGCTGCTATGATTTTAAGAATGAATCAATTTAATTTTGTTAAATTTATTAAAGAACATTTTTGTATCGATGATTATTGGAAGAGGGAATATTTCCTTACAATAAGTAATACTTCATAACAAACGCCGGAATTTTTACTATCGCGTTTGGGACTACGCTCGGCTGTACTGTGATAAATGCAACAGCTACTATTTTAAGAATGAATCAATGTAATTTTGTTCAATTTATTAAATAATTTTTTTGTATCGATGATTATTGGAATAGGGAATATTTCCTTACAATAAGCAATACTTCATAACAAACGTTGGAATTTCTACTATCGCGTTTCGGACTACGCTCGGCTGTACCGTGATAAATTCAGCTGCTATGATTTTAAGAATGAATCAATTTAATTTTGTTAAATTTATTAAAGAACATTTTTGTATCGATGATTATTGGAAGAGGGAATATTTCCTTACAATAAGTAATACTTCATAACAAACGCCGGAATTTTTACTATCGCGTTTGGGACTACGCTCGGCTGCACCGTGATAAATTCAGCTGCTATGATTTTAAGAACGAATCAATTTAATTTTGTTAAATTTATTAAAGAACATTTTTGTATCGATGATTATTGGAAGAGGTAATATTTCCTTACAATAAGTAATACTTCATAACAAACGCCAGAGTTTCTATTATCGGGATTGGGGCTACGCTCGGCTGTACCGTGATAAATTCAGCTGCTATGATTTTAAGAATGAATCAATGTAATTTTGTTCAATTTATTAAATAATTTTTTTGTATCGATGATTATTGGAATAGGGAATATTTCCTTACAATAAGCAATACTTCATAACAAACGTTGGAATTTCTACTATCGCGTTTCGGATTACGCTCGGCTGTACCGTGATAAATTCAGCTGCTATGATTTTAAGAATGAATCAATTTAATTTTGTTAAATTTATTAAAGAACATTTTTGTATCGATGATTATTGGAAGAGGGAATATTTCCTTACAATAAGCAATACTTCATAACAAACACCAGAATTTCTACTATGGCGATTGGGACTACGCTCGGTGTACCGTGATAAATTCAGCTGCTATGATTTTACGAATGAATCAGTTTAATTTTGTTTAATTTATTAAAGAACATTTTTGTATCGATGATTATTGGAAGAGGGAATATTTCCTTACAATAAGCAATACTTCATAACAAACGCCGGAATTTCTACTTTCGCGATTGGGACCACGCTCGGCTGTACCGTGATAAATTCAGCTGCTATGATTTTAAGAATGAATCAATTTAATTTTGTTAAATTTATTAAAGAACATTTTTATATCGATGATTATTGGAAGAGGGAATATTTCCTTACAATAAGCAATACTTTATAATAAACGGCTAAATTGCTACTTTTACAATAGGCACTGCGCTCGGCTGTAGCGTTATAAATGCAACAGCTACGATTTTAAGAATGAATCAATTTAATTTTTTTAAATTTATTAAAGAACATTTTTATATCGAAGATTATTGGAAGAGGTAATATTTCCTTACAATAAGCAATACTTCATAACAAACACCAGAATTTCTACTATGGCGATTGGGACTACGCTCGGTGTACCGTGATAAATTCAGCTGCTATGATTTTACGAATGAATCAATTTAATTTTATTTAATTTATTAAAGAACATTTTTGTATCGATGATTATTGGAAGAGGGAATATTTCCTTACAATAAGCAATACTTCATAACAAACGCCGGAATTTCTACTATCGCGATTGGGACTACGCTCGGCTGTACCGTGATAAATTCATCTGCTATGATTTTAAGAATGAATCAATTTAATTTTGTTAAATTTATTAAAGAACATTTTTGTATCGATGATTATTGGAAGAGGGAATATATCCTTACAATAAGTAATACTTCATAACAAACGCCGGAATTTATACTATCGCGCTTGGGACTACGCTCGGCTGTACCGTGATAAATTCAGCTGCTATGATTTTAAGAATGAATCAATTTAATTTTGTTAAATTTATTAAAGAACATTTTTGTACCGATGATTATTGGAAGAGGGAATATTTCCTTACAATAAGCAATACTTCATAACAAACGTCGGAATTTCTACTATCGGGATTGGGACTACGCTCGGCTGTACCGTGATAAATTCAGCTGCTATGATTTTAAGAATGAATCAATGTAAGTTTGTTCACTTTATTAAAGAACATTTTTGTATCGATGATTATTGGAAGAGGTAATATTTCCTTACAATAAGTAATACTTCATAACAAACGCCAGAGTTTCTATTATCGGGATTGGGACTACGCTCGGCTGTACCGTGATAAATTCAGCTGCTATGATTTTAAGAATGAATCAATGTAATTTTGTTCACTTTATTAAATAATTTTTTTGTATCGATGATTATTGGAATAGGGAATATTTCCTTACAATAAGCAATACTTCATAACAAACGTTGGAATTTCTACTATCGCGTTTCGGACTACGCTCGGCTGTACCGTGATAAATTCAGCTGCTATGATTTTAAGAATGAATCAATTTAATTTTGTTAAATTTATTAAAGAACATTTTTGTATCGATGATTATTGGAAGAGGGAATATTTCCTTACAATAAGTAATACTTCATAACAAACGCCGGAATTTCTACTATCGCGTTTGGGACTACGCTCGGGTGTACCGTGATAAATGCAACAGCTACTATTTTAAGAACGAATCAATTTAATTTTGTTAAATTTATTAAAGAACATTTTTGTATCGATGAGTATTGGAAGAGGTAATATTTCCTTACAATAAGTAATACTTCATAACAAACGCCAGAGTTTCTATTATCGGGATTGGGACTACGCTCGGCTGTACCGTGATAAATTCAGCTGCTATTATTTTAAGAATGAATCAATTTAATTTTGTTAAATTTATTAAAGAACATTTTTGTATCGATGATTATTGGAAGAGGTAATATTTCCTTACAATAAGGAATACTTCATAGCAAACGCCGGAATTTCTACTATCGCGGTTGGGACTACGCTCGGCTGTACCGTGATAAATTCAGCTGCTAAGATTTTAAGAATGAATCAATTTAATTTTGTTAAATTTATTAAAGAAAATTTTTGTATCGATGATTATTGGAAGAGGTAATATTTCCTTACAATAAGTAATACTTCATAATAAACGCCGGAATTTCTACTATCGCGTTTGGGACTACGCTCGGCTGTACCGTGATAAATGCAACAGCTACTATTTTAAGAACGAATCAATTTAATTTTGTTAAATTTATTAAAGAACATTTTTGTACCGATGATTATTGGAAGAGGGAATATTTCCTTACAATAAGCAATACTTCATAACAAACGTCGGAATTTTTACTATCGCGTTTGGGACTACGCTCGGCTGTACTGTGATAAATGCAACAGCTACTATTTTAAGAACGAATCAATTTAATTTTGTTAAATTTATTAAAGAACATTTTTGTATCGATGATTATTGGAAGAGGTAATATTTCCTTACAATAAGTAATACTTCATAACAAACGCCAGAGTTTCTATTATCGGGATTGGGACTACGCTCGGCTGTACCGTGATAAATTCAGCTGCTATGATTTTAAGAATGAATCAATGTAATTTTGTTCACTTTATTAAATAATTTTTTTGTATCGATGATTATTGGAATAGGGAATATTTCCTTACAATAAGCAATACTGCATAACAAACGTTGGAATTTCTACTATCGCGTTTCGGACTACGCTCGGCTGTACCGTGATAAATTCAGCTGCTATGATTTTAAGAATGAATCAATTTAATTTTGTTAAATTTATTAAAGAACATTTTTGTATCGATGATTATTGGACGAGGGAATATTTCCTTACAATAAGTAATACTTCATAACAAACGCCGGAATTTCTACTATCGCGTTTGGGACTACGCTCGGCTGTACCGTGATAAATGCAACAGCTACTATTTTAAGAACGAATCAATGTAATTTTGTTAAATTTATTAAAGAACATGTTTGTATCGATGATTATTGGAAGAGGTAATATTTCCTTACAATAAGTAATACTTCATAACAAACGCCAGAGTTTCTATTATCGGGATTGGGACTACGCTCGGCTGTACCGTGATAAATTCAGCTGCTATTATTTTAAGAATGAATCAATTTAATTTTGTTAAATTTATTAAAGAACATTTTTGTATCGATGATTATTGGAAGAGGTAATATTTCCTTACAATAAGGAATACTTCATAGCAAACGCCGGAATTTCTACTATCGCGGTTGGGACTACGCTCGGCTGTACCGTGATAAATTCAGCTGCTAAGATTTTAAGAATGAATCAATTTAATTTTGTTAAATTTATTAAAGAAAATTTTTGTATCGATGATTATTGGAAGAGGTAATATTTCCTTACAATAAGTAATACTTCATAATAAACGCCAGAGTTTCTACTATCGCGATTGGGACTACGCTCGGCTGTACCGTGATAAATTCAGCTGCTATGATTTTAAGAATGAATCAATGTAATTTTGTTAAATTTATTAAAGAACATTTTTGTATCGATGATTATTGGAAGAGGTAATATTTCCTTACAATAAGTAATACTCCATAACAAACGCCAGAGTTTCTATTATCGCGCTTGGGACTACGCTCGGCTGTATCGTGATAAATTCAGCTGCTATGATTTTAAGAATGAATCAATGTAATTTTGTTCACTTTATTAAATAATTTTTTTGTATCGATGATTATTGGAATAGGGAATATTTCCTTACAATAAGCAATACTTCATAACAAACGTTGGAATTTCTACTATCGCGTTTCGGACTACGCTCGGCTGTACCGTGATAAATTCAGCTGCTATGATTTTAAGAATGAATCAATTTAATTTTGTTAAATTTATTAAAGAACATTTTTGTATCGATGATTATTGGAAGAGGGAATATTTCCTTACAATAAGTAATACTTCATAACAAACGCCGGAATTTCTACTATCGCGTTTGGGACTACGCTCGGCTGTACCGTGATAAATGCAACAGCTACTATTTTAAGAACGAATCAATTTAATTTTGTTAAATTTATTAAAGAACATTTTTGTATCGATGGTTATTGGAAGAGGTAATATTTCCTTACAATAAGTAATACTTCATAACAAACGCCAGAGTTTCTATTATCGGGATTGGGACTACGCTCGGCTGTACCGTGATAAATTCAGCTGCTAAGATTTTAAGAATGAATCAATTTAATTTTGTTAAATTTATTAAAGAAAATTTTTGTATCGATGATTATTGGAAGAGGTAATATTTCCTTACAATAAGTAATACTTCATAATAAACGCCAGAGTTTCTACTATCGCGATTGGGACTACGCTCGGCTGTACCGTGATAAATTCATCTGCTATGATTTTAAGAATGAATCAATTTAATTTTGTTAAATTTATTAAAGAACATTTTTGTATCGATGATTATTGGAAGAGGGAATATTTCCTTACAATAAGTAATACTTCATAACAAACGCCGGAATTTATACTATCGCGCTTGGGACTACGCTCGGCTGTACCGTGATAAATTCAGCTGCTATGATTTTAAGAATGAATCAATTTAATTTTGTTAAATTTATTAAAGAACATTTTTGTACCGATGATTATTGGAAGAGGGAATATTTCCTTACAATAAGCAATACTTCATAACAAACGTCGGAATTTCTACTATCGCGTTTGGGACTACGCTCGGCTGTACCGTGATAAATGCAACAGCTACTATTTTAAGAATGAATCAATTTAATTTTGTTAAATTTATTAAAGAACATTTTTGTATCGATGATTATTGGAAGAGGTAATATTTCCTTACAATAATTAATACTTCATAACAAACGCCAGAGTTTCTATTATCACGATTGGGACTACGCTCGGCTGTACCATGATAAATTCAGCTGCTATGATTTTAAGAATGAATCAATTTAATTTTGTTAAATTTATTAAAGAACATTTTTGTATCGATGATTATTGGAAGAGGGAATATATCCTTACAATAAGTAATACTTCATAACAAACGCCGGAATTTATACTATCGCGCTTGGGACTACGCTCGGCTGTACCGTGATAAATTCAGCTGCTATGATTTTAAGAATGAATCAATTTAATTTTGTTAAATTTATTAAAGAACATTTTTGTACCGATGATTATTGGAAGAGGGAATATTTCCTTACAATAAGCAATACTTCATAACAAACGTCGGAATTTTTACTATCGCGTTTGGGACTACGCTCGGCTGTACTGTGATAAATGCAACAGCTACTATTTTAAGAACGAATCAATTTAATTTTGTTAAATTTATTAAAGAACATTTTTGTATCGATGATTATTGGAAGAGGTAATATTTCCTTACAATAAGTAATACTTCATAAAAAACGCCAGAGTTTCTATTATCGGGATTGGGACTACGCTCGGCTGTACTTTTGTTAAATTTATTAAAGTTTTTTTAAATTTATTTTGTTAAATTTATTAAAGAACATTTTTGTATCGATGATTATTGGAAGAGGTAATATTTCCTTACAATAAGGAATACTTCATAGCAAACGCCGGAATTTCTACTATCGCGGTTGGGACTACGCTCGGCTGTACCGTGATAAATTCAGCTGCTAAGATTTTAAGAATGAATCAATTTAATTTTGTTAAATTTATTAAAGAAAATTTTTGTTTCGATGATTATTGGAAGAGGTAATATTTCCTTACAATAAGGAATACTTCATAGCAAACGCCGGAATTTCTACTATCGCGGTTGGTACTACGCTCGGCTGTACCGTGATAAATTCAGCTGCTAAGATTTTAAGAATGAATCAATTTAATTTTGTTAAATTTATTAAAGAAAATTTTTGTATCGATGATTATTGGAAGAGGTAATATTTTCTTACAATAAGTAATACTTCATAATAAACGCCAGAGTTTCTACTATCGCGATTGGGACTACGCTCGGCTGTACCGTGATAAATTCATCTGCTATGATTTTAAGAATGAATCAATTTAATTTTGTTAAATTTATTAAAGAACATTTTTGTATCGATGATTATTGGAAGAGGGAATATTTCCTTACAATAAGTAATACTTCATAACAAACGCCGGAATTTCTACTATCGCGTTTGGGACTACGCTCGGCTGTACCGTGATAAATGCAACAGCTACTATTTTAAGAACGAATCAATTTAATTTTGTTAAATTTATTAAAGAACATTTTTGTATCGATGATTATTGGAAGAGGTAATATTTCCTTACAATAAGTAATACTTCATAACAAACGCCAGAGTTTCTATTATCGGGATTGGGACTACGCTCGGCTGAACCGTGATAAATTCAGCTGCTATGATTTTAAGAATGAATCAATGTAATTTTGTTCACTTTATTAAATAATTTTTTTGTATCGATGATTATTGGAATAGGGAATATTTCCTTACAATAAGCAATACTTCATAACAAACGTTGGAATTTCTACTATCGCGTTTCGGACTACGCTCGGCTGTACCGTGATAAATTCAGCTGCTATGATTTTAAGAATGAATCAATTTAATTTTGTTAAATTTATTAAAGAACATTTTTGTATCGATGATTATTGGAAGAGGGAATATTTCCTTACAATAAGTAATACTTCATAACAAACGCCGGAATTTCTACTATCGCGTTTGGGAATACGCTCGGCTGTACCGTGATAAATGCAACAGCTACTATTTTAAGAATGAATCAATTTAATTTTGTTAAATTTATTAAAGAAAATTTTTGTATCGATGATTATTGGAAGAGGTAATATTTCCTTACAATAAGGAATACTTCATAGCAAACGCCGGAATTTCTACTATCGCGGTTGGTACTACGCTCGGCTGTACCGTGATAAATTCAGCTGCTAAGATTTTAAGAATGAATCAATTTAATTTTGTTAAATTTATTAAAGAAAATTTTTGTATCGATGATTATTGGAAGAGGTAATATTTTCTTACAATAAGTAATACTTCATAATAAACGCCAGAGTTTCTACTATCGCGATTGGGACTACGCTCGGCTGTACCGTGATAAATTCATCTGCTATGATTTTAAGAATGAATCAATTTAATTTTTTTAAATTTATTAAAGAACATTTTTGTATCGATGATTATTGGAAGAGGGAATATATCCTTACAATAAGTAATACTTCATAACAAACGTCGGAATTTCTACTATCGCGTTTGGGACTACGCTCGGCTGTACCGTGATAAATGCAACAGCTACTATTTTAAGAATGAATCAATTTAATTTTGTTAAATTTATTAAAGAACATTTTTGTATCGATGATTATTGGAAGAGGTAATATTTCCTTACAATAATTAATACTTCATAACAAACGCCAGAGTTTCTATTATCACGATTGGGACTACGCTCGGCTGTACCATGATAAATTCAGCTGCTATGATTTTAAGAATGAATCAATTTAATTTTGTTAAATTTATTAAAGAACATTTTTGTATCGATGATTATTGGAAGAGGGAATATATCCTTACAATAAGTAATACTTCATAACAAACGCCGGAATTTATACTATCGCGCTTGGGACTACGCTCGGCTGTACCGTGATAAATTCAGCTGCTATGATTTTAAGAATGAATCAATTTAATTTTGTTAAATTTATTAAAGAACATTTTTGTACCGATGATTATTGGAAGAGGGAATATTTCCTTACAATAAGCAATACTTCATAACAAACGTCGGAATTTTTACTATCGCGTTTGGGACTACGCTCGGCTGTACTGTGATAAATGCAACAGCTACTATTTTAAGAACGAATCAATTTAATTTTGTTAAATTTATTAAAGAACATTTTTGTATCGATGATTAATGGAAGAGGTAATATTTCCTTACAATAAGTAATACTTCATAACAAACGCCAGAGTTTCTATTATCGGGATTGGGACTACGCTCGGCTGTACCGTGATAAATTCAGCTGCTATGATTTTAAGAATGAATCAATGTAATTTTGTTCACTTTATTAAATAATTTTTTTGTATCGATGATTATTGGAATAGGGAATATTTCCTTACAATAAGCAATACTTCATAACAAACGTTGGAATTTCTACTATCGCGTTTCGGACTACTCTCGGCTGTACCGTGATAAATTCAGCTGCTATGATTTTAAGAATGAATCAATTTAATTTTGTTAAATTTATTAAAGAACATTTTTGTATCGATGATTATTGGAAGAGGGAATATTTCCTTACAATAAGTAATACTTCATAACAAACGCCGGAATTTCTACTATCGCGTTTGGGACTACGCTCGGCTGTACCGTGATAAATGCAACAGCTACTATTTTAAGAACGAATCAATTTAATTTTGTTAAATTTATTAAAGAACATTTTTGTATCGATGATTATTGGAAGAGGTAATATTTCCTTACAATAAGTAATACTTCATAAAAAACGCCAGAGTTTCTATTATCGGGATTGGGACTACGCTCGGCTGTACTTTTGTTAAATTTATTAAAGTTTTTTTAAATTTATTTTGTTAAATTTATTAAAGAACATTTTTGTATCGATGATTATTGGAAGAGGTAATATTTCTTTACAATAAGGAATACTTCATAGCAAACGCCGGAATTTCTACTATCGCGGTTGGGACTACGCTCGGCTGTACCGTGATAAATTCAGCTGCTAAGATTTTAAGAATGAATCAATTTAATTTTGTTAAATTTATTAAAGAAAATTTTTGTTTCGATGATTATTGGAAGAGGTAATATTTCCTTACAATAAGGAATACTTCATAGCAAACGCCGGAATTTCTACTATCGCGGTTGGTACTACGCTCGGCTGTACCGTGATAAATTCAGCTGCTAAGATTTTAAGAATGAATCAATTTAATTTTGTTAAATTTATTAAAGAAAATTTTTGTATCGATGATTATTGGAAGAGGTAATATTTTCTTACAATAAGTAATACTTCATAATAAACGCCAGAGTTTCTACTATCGCGATTGGGACTACGCTCGGCTGTACCGTGATAAATTCATCTGCTATGATTTTAAGAATGAATCAATTTAATTTTGTTAAATTTATTAAAGAACATTTTTGTATCGATGATTATTGGAAGAGGGAATATTTCCTTACAATAAGTAATACTTCATAACAAACGCCGGAATTTCTACTATCGCGTTTGGGACTACGCTCGGCTGTACCGTGATAAATGCAACAGCTACTATTTTAAGAACGAATCAATTTAATTTTGTTAAATTTATTAAAGAACATTTTTGTATCGATGATTATTGGAAGAGGTAATATTTCCTTACAATAAGTAATACTTCATAACAAACGCCAGAGTTTCTATTATCGGGATTGGGACTACGCTCGGCTGAACCGTGATAAATTCAGCTGCTATGATTTTAAGAATGAATCAATGTAATTTTGTTCACTTTATTAAATAATTTTTTTGTATCGATGATTATTGGAATAGGGAATATTTCCTTACAATAAGCAATACTTCATAACAAACGTTGGAATTTCTACTATCGCGTTTCGGACTACGCTCGGCTGTACCGTGATAAATTCAGCTGCTATGATTTTAAGAATGAATCAATTTAATTTTGTTAAATTTATTAAAGAACATTTTTGTATCGATGATTATTGGAAGAGGGAATATTTCCTTACAATAAGTAATACTTCATAACAAACGCCGGAATTTCTACTATCGCGTTTGGGAATACGCTCGGCTGTACCGTGATAAATGCAACAGCTACTATTTTAAGAATGAATCAATTTAATTTTGTTAAATTTATTAAAGAAAATTTTTGTATCGATGATTATTGGAAGAGGTAATATTTCCTTACAATAAGGAATACTTCATAGCAAACGCCGGAATTTCTACTATCGCGGTTGGTACTACGCTCGGCTGTACCGTGATAAATTCAGCTGCTAAGATTTTAAGAATGAATCAATTTAATTTTGTTAAATTTATTAAAGAAAATTTTTGTATCGATGATTATTGGAAGAGGTAATATTTTCTTACAATAAGTAATACTTCATAATAAACGCCAGAGTTTCTACTATCGCGATTGGGACTACGCTCGGCTGTACCGTGATAAATTCATCTGCTATGATTTTAAGAATGAATCAATTTAATTTTTTTAAATTTATTAAAGAACATTTTTGTATCGATGATTATTGGAAGAGGGAATATATCCTTACAATAAGTAATACTTCATAACAAACGTCGGAATTTCTACTATCGCGTTTGGGACTACGCTCGGCTGTACCGTGATAAATGCAACAGCTACTATTTTAAGAATGAATCAATTTAATTTTGTTAAATTTATTAAAGAACATTTTTGTATCGATGATTATTGGAAGAGGTAATATTTCCTTACAATAATTAATACTTCATAACAAACGCCAGAGTTTCTATTATCACGATTGGGACTACGCTCGGCTGTACCATGATAAATTCAGCTGCTATGATTTTAAGAATGAATCAATTTAATTTTGTTAAATTTATTAAAGAACATTTTTGTATCGATGATTATTGGAAGAGGGAATATATCCTTACAATAAGTAATACTTCATAACAAACGCCGGAATTTATACTATCGCGCTTGGGACTACGCTCGGCTGTACCGTGATAAATTCAGCTGCTATGATTTTAAGAACGAATCAATTTAATTTTGTTAAATTTATTAAAGAACATTTTTGTATCGATGATTAATGGAAGAGGTAATATTTCCTTACAATAAGTAATACTTCATAACAAACGCCAGAGTTTCTATTATCGGGATTGGGACTACGCTCGGCTGTACCGTGATAAATTCAGCTGCTATGATTTTAAGAATGAATCAATGTAATTTTGTTCACTTTATTAAATAATTTTTTTGTATCGATGATTATTGGAATAGGGAATATTTCCTTACAATAAGCAATACTTCATAACAAACGTTGGAATTTCTACTATCGCGTTTCGGACTACTCTCGGCTGTACCGTGATAAATTCAGCTGCTATGATTTTAAGAATGAATCAATTTAATTTTGTTAAATTTATTAAAGAACATTTTTGTATCGATGATTATTGGAAGAGGGAATATTTCCTTACAATAAGTAATACTTCATAACAAACGCCGGAATTTCTACTATCGCGTTTGGGACTACGCTCGGCTGTACCGTGATAAATGCAACAGCTACTATTTTAAGAACGAATCAATTTAATTTTGTTAAATTTATTAAAGAACATTTTTGTATCGATGATTATTGGAAGAGGTAATATTTGCTTACAATAAGTAATACTTCATAACAAACGCCAGAGTTTCTATTATCGGGATTGGGACTACGCTCGGCTGTACCGTGATAAATTCAGCTGCTATTATTTTAAGAATGAATCAATTTAATTTTGTTAAATTTATTAAAGAACATTTTTGTATCGATGATTATTGGAAGAGGTAATATTTCCTTACAATAAGGAATACTTCATAGCAAACGCCGGAATTTCTACTATCGCGGTTGGGACTACGCTCGGCTGTACCGTGATAAATTCAGCTGCTAAGATTTTAAGAATGAATCAATTTAATTTTGTTAAATTTATTAAAGAAAATTTTTGTATCGATGATTATTGGAAGAGGTAATATTTCCTTACAATAAGTAATACTTCATAATAAACGCCAGAGTTTCTACTATCGCGATTGGGACTACGCTCGGCTGTACCGTGATAAATTCAGCAGCTATGATTTTAAGAATGAATCAATGTAATTTTGTTAAATTTATTAAAGAACATTTTTGTATCGATGATTATTGGAAGAGGGAATATTTCCTTACAATAAGTAATACTTCATAACAAACGCCGGAATTTCTACTATCGCTTTTCGGACTACTCTCGGCTGTACCGTGATAAATTCAGCTGCTATGATTTTAAGAATGAATCAATTTAATTTTGTTAAATTTATTAAAGAACATTTTTGTATCGATGATTATTGGAAGAGGTAATATTTCCTTACAATAAGTAATACTTCATAACAAACGCCAGAGTTTCTATTATCGGGATTGGGACTACGCTCGGCTGTACTTTTGTTAAATTTATTAAAGTTTTTTTAAATTTATTTTGTTAAATTTATTAAAGAACATTTTTGTATCGATGATTATTGGAAGAGGTAATATTTCCTTACAATAAGTAATACTTCATAATAAACGCCAGAGTTTCTACTATCGCGATTGGGACTACGCTCGGCTGTACCGTGATAAATTCAGCTGCTATGATTTTAAGAATGAATCAATGTAATTTTGTTCACTTTATTAAATAATTTTTTTGTATCGATGATTATTGGAAGAGGTAATATTTCCTTACAATAAGTAATACTCCATAACAAACGCCAGAGTTTCTATTATCGCGCTTGGGACTACGCTCGGCTGTATCGTGATAAATTCAGCTGCTATGATTTTAAGAATGAATCAATGTAATTTTGTTCACTTTATTAAATAATTTTTTTGTATCGATGATTATTGGAATAGGGAATATTTCCTTACAATAAGCAATGCTTCATAACAAACGTTGGAATTTCTACTATCGCGTTTCGGACTACGCTCGGCTGTACCGTGATAAATTCAGCTGCTATGATTTTAAGAATGAATCAATTTAATTTTGTTAAATTTATTAAAGAACATTTTTGTATCGATGATTATTGGAAGAGGGAATATTTCCTTACAATAAGTAATACTTCATAACAAACGCCGGAATTTCTACTATCGCGTTTGGGACTACGCTCGGCTGTACCGTGATAAATGCAACAGCTACTATTTTAAGAACGAATCAATTTAATTTTGTTAAATTTATTAAAGAACATTTTTGTATCGATGATTATTGGAAGAGGTAATATTTCCTTACAATAAGTAATACTTCATAACAAACGCCAGAGTTTCTATTATCGGGATTGGGACTACGCTCGGCTGTACCGTGATAAATTCAGCTGCTATTATTTTATGAATGAATCAATTTAATTTTGTTAAATTTATTAAAGAACATTTTTGTATCGATGATTATTGGAAGAGGTAATATTTCCTTACAATAAGGAATACTTCATAGCAAACGCCGGAATTTCTACTATCGCGGTTGGGACTACGCTCGGCTGTACCGTGATAAATTCAGCTGCTAAGATTTTAAGAATGTATCAATTTAATTTTGTTAAATTTATTAAAGAAAATTTTTGTATCGATGATTATTGGAAGAGGTAATATTTCCTTACAATAAGTAATACTTCATAATAAACGCCAGAGTTTCTACTATCGCGATTGGGACTACGCTCGGCTGTACCGTGATAAATTCAGCTGCTATGATTTTAAGAATGAATCAATGTAATTTTGTTAAATTTATTAAAGATCATTTTTGTATCGATGATTATTGGAAGAGGTAATATTTCCTTACAATAAGTAATACTCCATAACAAACGCCAGAGTTTCTATTATCGCGCTTGGGACTACGCTCGGCTGTACCGTGATAAAGCTGCTATGATTTTAAGAATGAATCAATTTAATTTTGTTAAATTTATTAAAGAACATTTTTGTATCGATGATTATTGGAAGAGGTAATATTTCCTTACAATAAGTAATACTCCATAACAAACGCCCGAGTTTCTATTATCGGGATTGGGACTACGCTCCGCTGTACCGTGATAAATTCAGCTGCTATGATTTTAAGAATGAATCAATGTAATTTTATTAAATTTATTAAAGAACATTTTTGTATCGATGATTACTGGAAGAGGTAATATTTCCTTACAATAAGTTATACTTCATAACAAACGCCAGAGTTACTATTATCGGGATTGGGACTACGCTCGGCTGTACCGTGATAAATTCAGCTGCTATGATTTTGAGAATGAATCAATGTAATTTTGTTAAATTTATTAAAGAACATTTTTGTATCGATGATTATTGGAAGAGGTAATATTTCCTTACAATAAGTAATACTTCATAGCAAACGCCGGAATTTCTACTATCGCGGTTGGGACTACGCTCGGCTGTACCGTGATAAATTCAGCTGCTATGATTTTAAGAATGAATCAATTTAATTTTGTTAAATTTATTAAAGAACATTTTTGTATCGATGATTATTGGAAGAGGTAATATTTCCTTACAATAAGTAATACTCCATAACAAACGCCAGAGTTTCTATTATCGCGCTTGGGACTGCCCTCGGCTGTACCGTGATAAATACAACAGCTACGATTTTAAGAATGAATCAATTTAATTTTATTAAATTTATTAAAAAACATTTTTGTATCGATGATTATTGGAAGAGGGAATATTTCCTTACAATAAGTAATACTTCATAACAAACGCCAGAGTTACTATTATCGGGATTGGGACTACGCTCGGCTGTACCGTGATAAATTCAGCTGCTATGATTTTAAGAATGAATCAATGTAATTTTGTTAAATTTATTAAAGAACATTTTTTTATCGATGATTATTGGAAGAGGGAATATTTCCTTACAATAAGTAACACTTTATAACAAACGCCGGAATTTCTACTATCGCGATTGGGACTACGCTCGGCTGTACCGTGATAAATTCAGCTGCTATTATTTTAAGAATGAATCAATTTAATTTTGTTAAATTTATTAAAGAACATTTTTGTATCGATGATTATTGGAAGAGGTAATATTTCCTTACAATAAGTAATACTTCATAACAAACGCCAGAGTTTCTATTATCGGGATTGGGACTACGCTCGGCTGTACCGTGATAAATTCAGCTGCTATGATTTTCAGAATGAATCAATGTAATTTTGTTAAATTTATTAAAGAACATTTTTTTATCGATGATTATTGGAAGAGGGAATATTTCCTTACAATAAGTAACACTTTATAACAAACGCCGGAATTTCTACTATCGCGATTGGGACTACGCTCGGCTGTACCGTGATAAATTCAGCTGCTATGATTTTAAGAATGAATCAATTTAATTTTGTTAAATTTATTAAAGAACATTTTTGTATCGATGATTATTGGAAGAGGTAATATTTCCTTACAATAAGTAATACTTCATAACAAACGCCCGAGTTTCTATTATCGGGATTGGGACTACGCTCCGCTGTACCGTGATAAATTCAGCTGCTATGATTTTAAGAATGAATCAATGTAATTTTATTAAATTTATTAAAGAACATTTTTGTATCGATGATTACTGGAAGAGGTAATATTTCCTTACAATAAGTAATACTTCATAACAAACGCCAGAGTTACTATTATCGGGATTGGGACTACGCTCGGCTGTACCGTGATAAATTCAGCTGCTATGATTTTAAGAATGAATCAATGTAATTTTGTTAAATTTATTAAAGAACATTTTTGTATCGATGATTATTGGAAGAGGTAATATTTCCTTACAATAAGTAATACTTCATAGCAAACGCCGGAATTTCTACTATCGCGGTTGGGACTACGCTCGGCTGTACCGTGATAAATTCAGCTGCTATGATTTTAAGAATGAATCAATTTAATTTTGTTAAATTTATTAAAGAACATTTTTGTATCGATGATTATTGGAAGAGGTAATATTTCCTTACAATAAGTAATACTCCATAACAAACGCCAGAGTTTCTATTATCGCGCTTGGGACTGCGCTCTGCTGTACCGTGATAAATACAACAGCTACGATTTTAAGAATGAATCAATTTAATTTTATTAAATTTATTAAAAAACATTTTTGTATCGATGATTATTGGAAGAGGGAATATTTCCTTACAATAAGTAATACTTCATAACAAACGCCAGAGTTACTATTATCGGGATTGGGACTACGCTCGGCTGTACCGTGATAAATTCAGCTGCTATGATTTTAAGAATGAATCAATGTAATTTTGTTAAATTTATTAAAGAACATTTTTTTATCGATGATTATTGGAAGAGGGAATATTTCCTTACAATAAGTAACACTTTATAACAAACGCCGGAATTTCTACTATCGCGATTGGGACTACGCTCGGCTGTACCGTGATAAATTCAGCTGCTATGATTTTAAGAATGAATCAATTTAATTTTGTTAAATTTATTAAAGAACATTTTTGTATCGATGATTATTGGAAGAGGTAATATTTCCTTACAATAAGTAATACTTCGTAACAAACGCCAGAGTTTCTATTATCGGGATTGGGACTACGCTCGGCTGTACCGTGATAAATTTAGCTGCTATGATTTTAAGAATGAATCAATGTAATTTTGTTCACTTTATTAAATAATTTTTTTGTATCGATGATTATTGGAATAGGGAATATTTCCTTACAATAAGCAATACTTCATAACAAACGTTGGAATTTCTACTATCGCGTTTCGGACTACGCTCGGCTGTACCGTGATAAATTCAGCTGCTATGATTTTAAGAATGAATCAATTTAATTTTGTTAAATTTATTAAAGAACATTTTTGTATCGATGATTATTGGAAGAGGGAATATTTCCTTACAATAAGTAATACTTCATAACAAACGCCGGAATTTCTACTATCGCGTTTGGGACTACGCTCGGCTGTACCGTGATAAATGCAACAGCTACTATTTTAAGAACGAATCAATTTAATTTTGTTAAATTTATTAAAGAACATTTTTGTATCGATGATTATTGGAAGAGGTAATATTTCCTTACAATAAGTAATACTTCATAACAAACGCCAGAGTTTCTATTATCGGGATTGGGACCACGCTCGGCTGTACCGTGATAAATTCAGCTGCTATTATTTTAAGAATGAATCAATTTAATTTTGTTAAATTTATTAAAGAACAGTTTTGTATCGATGATTATTGGAAGAGGTAATATTTCCTTACAATAAGGAATACTTCATAGCAAACGCCGGAATTTCTACTATCGCGGTTGGGACTACGCTCGGCTGTACCGTGATAAATTCAGCTGCTATGATTTTAAGAATGAATCAATTTAATTTTGTTAAATTTATTAAAGAACATTTTTATATCGAAGATTATTGGAAGAGGTAATATTTCCTTACAATAAGTAATACTTCATAATAAACGCCAGAGTTTCTACTATCGCGATTGGGACTACGCTCGGCTGTACCGTGATAAATTCAGCTGCTATGATTTTAAGAATGAATCAATTTAATTTTGTTAAATTTATTAAAGAACATTTTTGTATCGATGATTATTGGAAGAGGTAATATTTCCTTACAATAAGTAATACTCCATAACAAACGCCAGAGTTTCTTTTATCGCGCTTGGGACTACGCTCGGCTGTACCGTGATAAATTCAGCTGCTATGATTTTAAGAATGAATCAATGTAATTTTATTAAATTTATTAAAGAACATTTTTGTATCGATGATTATTGGAAGAGGTAATATTTCCTTACAATAAGTAATACTTCATAACAAACGCCACAGTTACTATTACCGGGATTGGGACTACGCTCGGCTGTACCGTGATAAATTCAGCTGCTATGATTTTAAGAATGAATCAATTTAATTTTGTTAAATTTATTAAAGAACATTTTTGTATCGATGATTATTGGAAGAGGGAATATTTCCTTACAATAAGTAATACTTCATAACAAACACCGGAATTTCTACTATAGCGATTGGGACTACGCTCGGCTGTACCGTGATAAATTCAGCTGCTATGATTTTAAGAATGAATCAATTTAATTTTGTTAAATTTAATAAAGAACATTTTTGTATCGATGATTATTGGAAGAGGGAATATTTCCTTACAATAAGTAATACTTCATAACAAACACCGGAATTTCTACTATAGCGATTGGGACTACGCTCGGCTGTACCGTTATAAATTCAGCTGCTATGATTTTAAGAATGAATCAATTTAATTTTGTTAAATTTATTAAAGAACATTTTTGTATCGATGATTATTGGAAGAGGTAATATTTCCTTACAATAAGTAATACTCCATAACAAACGCCAGAGATTCTATTATCGGGATTGGGACTACGCTCCGCTGTACCGTGATAAATTCAGCTGCTATGATTTTAAGAATGAATCAATGTAATTTTATTAAATTTATTAAAGAACATTTTTGTATCGATGATTATTGGAAGAGGTAATATTTCCTTACAATAAGTAATACTTCATAACAAACGCCAGAGTTACTATTATCGGGATTGGGACTACGCTCGGCTGTACCGTGATAAATTCAGCTGCTATGATTTTAAGAATGAATCAATGTAATTTTGTTAAATTTATTAAAGAACATTTTTGTATCGATGATTATTGGAAGAGGTAATATTTCCTTACAATAAGTAATAATTCATAGCAAACGCCGGAATTTCTACTATCGCGGTTGGGACTACGCTCGGCTGTACCGTGATAAATTCAGCTGCTATGATTTTAAGAATGAATCAATTTAATTTTGTTAAATTTATTAAAGAACATTTTTGTATCGATGATTATTGGAAGAGGTAATATTTCCTTACAATAAGTAATACTCCATAACAAACGCCAGAGTTTCTATTATCGCGCTTGGGACTACGCTCGGCTCTACCGTGATAAATGCAACAGGTACGATTTTAAGAATGAATCAATTTAATTTTGTTAAATTTATTTAAGAACATTTTTTTATCGATGATTATTGGAAGAGGGAATATTTCCTTACAATAAGTAACACTTTATAACAAACGCCGGAATTTCTACTATCGCGATTGGGACTACGCTCGGCTGTACCGTGATAAATTCAGCTGCTATGATTTTAAGAATGAATCAATTTAATTTTGTTAAATTTATTAAAGAACATTTTTGTATCGATGATTATTGGAAGAGGGAATATTTCCTTACAATAAGTAATACTTCATAACAAACGCCGGAATTTCTACTATCGCGATTGGGACTACGCTCGGCTGTAGCGTGATAAATTCAGCTGCTATGCTTTTAAGAATGAACCAATTTAATTTTGTTAAATTTTTTAAAGAATATTTTTGTATCGATGATTATTGGAAGAGGGATTATTTCCTTACAATAAGTAATACTTCATAACAAACGCCGGAATTTCTACTATCGCGATTGGGACTACGCTCGGCTGTACCGTGATAAATTCAGTTGCTATGATTTTAAGAATGAATCAATTTAATTTTGTTAAATTTATTAAAGAACATTTTTGTATCGATGATTATTGGAAGAGGGAATATTTCCTTACAATAAGTAATACTTCATACCAAATGCCGGAATTTCTACTATCGCGTTTGGGACTACGCTCGGCTGTACCGTGATAAATGCAACAGCTACTATTTTAAGAATATCAATTTAATTTAGTTAAATTTATTAAAGAATATTTTTGTATCGATGATTATTGGAAGAGGTAATATTTCCATACAATAAGTAATACTTCATAACAAACGCCAGAGTTTCTACTATAGCGATTGGGACTACGGTCGGCTGTACCGTGATAAATTCAGCTGCTATGATTTTAAGAATGAATCAATTTAATTTTGTTAAATTTATTAAAGAACATTTTTGTATCGATGATTATTGGAAGAGGGAATATTTCCTTACAATAAGCAATACTTCATAACATTCATAACAAATGCCGGAATTTCTACTATCGCGTTTGGGATTACGCTCGGCTGTACCGTGATAAATGCAACATCTACTATTTTAAGAATATTAATTTAATTTAGTTAAATTTATTAAAGAACATTTTTGTATCGATGATTATTGGAAGAGGTAATATTTCCTTACAATAAGTAATACTTCATAATAAACGCCAGAGTTTCTACTATCGGGATTGGGATTACGTTTGGCTGTACCGTGATAAATTCAGCTGCTATGATTTTAAGAATGAATCAATGTAATTTTGTTAAATTTATTAAAGAACATTTTTGTATCGATGATTATTCGAAGAGGGCATATTTCGTTACAATAAGTAATACTTCATAACAAACGCCGGAATTTCTACTATCGCGATTGGGACTACGCTCGGCTGTACCGTGATAAATTCAGCTGGTATGATTTTAAGAATGAATCAATGTAATTTTGTTAAATTTATTAAAGAACATTTTTGTATCGATGATTATTGGAAGAGGTAATATTTCCTTACAATAACTAATACTTCATAACAAACGCCGGAATTTCTACTATCGCGAGTGGGACTACGCTCGGTTGTACCGTGATAAATGCAACAGCTACTATTTTAAGAATGAATCAATTTAATTTTGTTAAATTTATTAAAGAACATTTTTGTATCGATGATTATTCGAAGAGGGCATATTTCGTTACAATAAGTAATACTTCATAACAAACGCCGGAATTTCTACTATCGCGATTGGGACTACGCTCGGCTGTACCGTGATAAATGCAACATCTACTATTTTAAGAATATTAATTTAATTTAGTTAAATTTATTAAAGAACATTTTTGTATCGATGATTATTGGAAGAGGTAATATTTCCTTACAATAAGCAATACTTCATAACAAACGCCGGAATTTCTACTATCGCGAGTGGGACTACGCTCGGTTGTACCGTGATAAATGCAACATCTACTATTTTAAGAATATTAATTTAATTTAGTTAAATTTATTAAAGAACATTTTTGTATCGATGATTATTGGAAGAGGTAATATTTCCTTACAATAAGCAATACTTCATAACAAACGCCGGAATTTCTACTATCGCGAGTGGGACTACGCTCGGTTGTACCGTGATAAATGCAACAGCTACTATTTTAAGAATGAATCAATTTAATTTTGTTAAATTTATTAAAGAACATTTTTGTATCGATGATTATTCGAAGAGGGCATATTTCGTTACAATAAGTAATACTTCATAACAAACGCCGGAATTTCTACTATCGCGATTGGGACTACGCTCGGCTGTACCGTGATAAATTCAGCTGGTATGATTTTAAGAATGAATCAATGTAATTTTGTTAAATTTATTAAAGAACATTTTTGTATCGATGATTATTGGAAGAGGTAATATTTCCTTACAATAACTAATACTTCATAACCAACGCCAGAGTTTCTGCTATCGCGATTGGGACTACGCTCGGCTGTACCGTGATAAATTCAGCTAGTATGATTTTAAGAATGAATCAATGTAATTTTGTTAAATTTCTTAAAGAACATTTTTGTATCGATGATTATTGGAAGAGGGAATATTTCCTTACAATAAGTAATACTTCATAACAAACGCCGGAATTTCTACTATCGCGATTGGGACTACGCTCGGTTATAGCGTGATAAATATAGCTGATATGATTTTTAGATTGAATCAATTTAATTTTTTTAAACTTATTAAACAACATTTTTATATCGAAGATTATTGGAAGAGGTAATATTTACTTACAATAAGCAATACTTCATAACAAACGCCGGAATTTTTACTATCGCGATTGGGACTACGCTCGGCTGCACCGTGATAAATGCAACAACTACTATTTTAAGAATGAATCAATTTAATTTTGTTAAATTTATTAAAGAACATTTTTCTATCGATGATTATTGGAAGAGTTAATATTTCCTTACAATAAGTAATACTTCATAACAAACACCACAATTTCTGCTATGGCGATTGGGACTTCGCTCGGTGTACCGTGATAAATTCAGCTGCTATGATTTTATGAATAAATCAATTTAATTTTGTTAAATTTATTAAAGAACATTTTTGTATCGATGATTATTGGAAGAGGGAATATTTCCTTACAATAAGTAATACTTCATAACAAACGCCAGAGTTTCTACTATCGCGATTGGGACTACGCTCGGCTGTACCGTGATAAATGCAACAGCTACTATTTTAAGAATATCAATTTAATTTAGTTAAATTTATTAAAGAACATTTTTGTATCGATGATTATTGGAAGAGGTAATATTTCCTTACAATAAGTAATACTTCATAACAAACGCCAGAGTGTCTACTATCGCGATTGGGACTACGCTCGGCTGTACCGTGATAAATTCAGCTAGTATGATTTTGAGAATGAATCAATGTAATTTTGTTAAATTTCTTAAAGAACATTTTTGTATCGATGATTATTGGAAGAGGGAATATTTCCTAACAATAAGTAATACTTCATAACAAAAGCCGGAATTTCTACTATAGCGATTGGGACTACGCTCGGCTATAGCGTGATAAATATAGCTGATATGATTTTTAGATTGATTCAATTTAATTTTTTTAAACTTATTAAACAACATTTTTTTATCGAAGATTATTGGAAGAGGTAAATTTCCTTACAATAAGCAATACTTCATAACAAACGCCGGAATTTCTACTATCGCGAGTGGGACTACGCTCGGTTGTACCGTGATAAATGCAACAGCTACTATTTTAAGAATGAATCAATTTAATTTTGTTAAATTTATTAAAGAACATTTTTGTATCGATGATTATTCGAAGAGGGCATATTTCGTTACAATAAGTAATACTTCATAACAAACGCCGGAATTTCTACTATCGCGATTGGGACTACGCTCGGCTGTACCGTGATAAATTCAGCTGGTATGATTTTAAGAATGAATCAATGTAATTTTGTTAAATTTATTAAAGAACATTTTTGTATCGATGATTATTGGAAGAGGTAATATTTCCTTACAATAACTAATACTTCATAACCAACGCCAGAGTTTCTGCTATCGCGATTGGGACTACGCTCGGCTGTACCGTGATAAATTCAGCTAGTATGATTTTAAGAATGAATCAATGTAATTTTGTTAAATTTCTTAAAGAACATTTTTGTATCGATGATTATTGGAAGAGGGAATATTTCCTTACAATAAGTAATACTTCATAACAAACGCCGGAATTTCTACTATCGCGATTGGGACTACGCTCGGTTATAGCGTGATAAATATAGCTGATATGATTTTTAGATTGAATCAATTTAATTTTTTTAAACTTATTAAACAACATTTTTATATCGAAGATTATTGGAAGAGGTAATATTTCCTTACAATAAGTAATACTTCATAATAAACGCCAGAGTTTCTACTATCGGGATTGGGATTACGTTTGGCTGTACCGTGATAAATTCAGCTGCTATGATTTTAAGAATGAATCAATGTAATTTTGTTAAATTTATTTAAGAACATTTTTTTATCGATGATTATTGGAAGAGGGAATATTTCCTTACAATAAGTAACACTTTATAACAAACGCCGGAATTTCTACTATCGCGATTGGGACTACGCTCGGCTGTACCGTGATAAATTCAGCTGCTATGATTTTAAGAATGAATCAATTTAATTTTGTTAAATTTATTAAAGAACATTTTTGTATCGATGATTATTGGAAGAGGGAATATTTCCTTACAATAAGTAATACTTCATAACAAACGCCGGAATTTCTACTATCGCGATTGGGACTACGCTCGGCTGTAGCGTGATAAATTCAGCTGCTATGCTTTTAAGAATGAACCAATTTAATTTTGTTAAATTTTTTAAAGAATATTTTTGTATCGATGATTATTGGAAGAGGGATTATTTCCTTACAATAAGTAATACTTCATAACAAACGCCGGAATTTCTACTATCGCGATTGGGACTACGCTCGGCTGTACCGTGATAAATTCAGTTGCTATGATTTTAAGAATGAATCAATTTAATTTTGTTAAATTTATTAAAGAACATTTTTGTATCGATGATTATTGGAAGAGGGAATATTTCCTTACAATAAGTAATACTTCATACCAAATGCCGGAATTTCTACTATCGCGTTTGGGACTACGCTCGGCTGTACCGTAATAAATGCAACAGCTACTATTTTAAGAATATCAATTTAATTTAGTTAAATTTATTAAAGAATATTTTTGTATCGATGATTATTGGAAGAGGTAATATTTCCATACAATAAGTAATACTTCATAACAAACGCCAGAGTTTCTACTATAGCGATTGGGACTACGGTCGGCTGTACCGTGATAAATTCAGCTGCTATGATTTTAAGAATGAATCAATTTAATTTTGTTAAATTTATTAAAGAACATTTTTGTATCGATGATTATTGGAAGAGGGAATATTTCCTTACAATAAGCAATACTTCATAACATTCATAACAAATGCCGGAATTTCTACTATCGCGTTTGGGATTACGCTCGGCTGTACCGTGATAAATGCAACATCTACTATTTTAAGAATATTAATTTAATTTAGTTAAATTTATTAAAGAACATTTTTGTATCGATGATTATTGGAAGAGGTAATATTTCCTTACAATAAGTAATACTTCATAATAAACGCCAGAGTTTCTACTATCGGGATTGGGATTACGTTTGGCTGTACCGTGATAAATTCAGCTGCTATGATTTTAAGAATGAATCAATGTAATTTTGTTAAATTTATTAAAGAACATTTTTCTATCGATGATTATTGGAAGAGGTAATATTTCCTTACAATAAGTAATACTTCATAATAAACGCCAGAGTTTCTACTATCGCGATTGGGACTACGCTCGGCTGTACCGTGATAAATTCAGCTGCTATGATTTTAAGAATGAATCAATTTAATTTTGTTAAATTTATTAAAGAACATTTTTGTATCGATGATTATTGGAAGAGGTAATATTTCCTTACAATAAGTAATACTCCATAACAAACGCCAGAGTTTCTTTTATCGGGATTGGAACTACGCTCGGCTGTACCGTGATAAATTCAGCTGCTATGATTTTAAGAATGAATCAATGTAATTTTATTAAATTTATTAAAGAACATTTTTGTATCAATGATTATTGGAAGAGGTAATATTTCCCTACAATAAGTAATACTTCATAACAAACGCCAGAGTTACTATTATCGGGATTGGGACTACGCTCGGCTGTACCGTGATAAATTCAGCTGCTATGATTTTAAGAATGAATCAATTTAATTTTGTTAAATTTATTAAAGAACATTTTTGTATCGATGATTATTGGAAGAGGGAATATTTCCTTACAATAAGTAATACTTCATAACAAACACCGGAATTTCTACTATAGCGATTGGGACTATGCTCAGCTGTACCGTGATAAATTCAGCTGCTATGATTTTAAGAATATATCAATTTAATTTTGTTAAATTTATTAAAGAACATTTTTGGATCGATGATTATTGGAAGAGGGAATATTTCCTTACAATAAGCAATACTGCATAACAAACGCCGGAATTTCTACTATCGCGGTTGGGAGTACGCTCGGCTGTACCGTGATAAATTCAGCTGCTATGATTTTAAGAATGAATCAATGTAATTTTATTAAATTTATTAAAGAACATTTTTGTATCGATGATTATTGGAAGAGGTAATATTTCCTAACAATAAGTGATACTTCATAACAAACGCCAGAGTTACTATTATCGGGATTGGGACTACGCTCGGCTGTACCGTGATAAATTCAGCTGCTATGATTTTAAGAATGAATCAATTTAATTTTGTTAAATTTATTAAAGAACATTTTTGTATCGATGATTATTGGAAGAGGGAATATTTCCTTACAATAAGTAATACTTCATAACAAACACCGGAATTTCTACTATAGCGATTGGGACCACGCTCGGCTGTACCGTGATAAATTCAGCTGCTATGATTTTAAGAATGAATCAATGTAATTTTATTAAATTTATAAAAGAACATTTTTGTATCGATGATTATTGGAAGACGGAATATTTCCTAACAATAAGTAATACTTCATAACAAACGCCGACATTTCTACTATCGCGATTGGGACTACGCTCGGCTGTACCGTGATAAATTCAGCTGCTATGATTTTAAGAATGAATCAATTTAATTTTGTTAAATTTATTAAAGAACATTTTTGTATCGATGATTATTGGAAGAGGGAATATTTCCTTACAATAAGTAATACTTCATAACAAACACCGGAATTTCTACTATAGCGATTGGGACTATGCTCAGCTGTACCGTGATAAATTCAGCTGCTATGATTTTAAGAATATATCAATTTAATTTTGTTAAATTTATTAAAGAACATTTTTGGATCGATGATTATTGGAAGACGGAATATTTCCTTACAATAAGCAATACTGCATAACAAACGCCGGAATTTCTACTATCGCGGTTGGGAGTACGCTCGGCTGTACCGTGATAAATTCAGCTGCTATGATTTTAAGAATGAATCAATGTAATTTTATTAAATTTATTAAAGAACATTTTTGTATCGATGATTATTGGAAGAGGTAATATTTCCTAACAATAAGTAATACTTCATAACAAACGCCAGAGTTACTATTATCGGGATTGGGACTACGCTCGGCGGCACCGTGATAAATTCAGCTGCTATGATTTTAAGAATGAATCAATTTAATTTTGTTAAATTTATTAAAGAACATTTTTGTATCGATGATTATTGGAAGAGGGAATATTTCCTTACAATAAGTAATACTTCATAACAAACACCGGAATTTCTACTATAGCGATTGGGACCACGCTCGGCTGTACCGTGATAAATTCAGCTGCTATGATTTTAAGAATGAATCAATGTAATTTTATTAAATTTATAAAAGAACATTTTTGTATCGATGATTATTGGAAGACGTAATATTTCCTAACAATAAGTAATACTTCATAACAAACGCCGAAATTTCTACTATCGCGATTGGGACTACGCTCGGGTGCACCGTGATAAATGCAACAGCTACTATTTTAAGAATGAATCAATTTAATTTTGTTAAATTTATTTAAGAACATTTTTTTATCGATGATTATTGGAAGAGGGAATATTTCCTTACAAGTAACACTTTATAACAAACGCCGGAATTTCTACTATCGCGATAGGGACTACGCTCGGCTGTACCGTGATAAATTCAGCTGCTATGATTTTAAGAATGAATCAATTTAATTTTGTTAAATTTATTAAAGAACATTTTTGTATCGATGATTATTGGAAGAGGGAATATTTCCTTACAATAAGTAATACTTCATACCAAACGCCGGAATTTCTACTATCGCGATTGGGACTACGCTCGGCTGTAGCGTGATAAATTCAGTTGCTATGATTTTAAGAATGAATCAATTTAATTTTGTTAAATTTATTAAAGAACATTTTTGTATCGATGATTATTGGAAGAGGGAATATTTCCTTACAATAAGTAATACTTTATAACAAATGCCGGAATTTCTACTATCGCGTTTGGGACTACGCTCGGCTGTACCGTTATAAATGCAACAGCTACTATTTTAAGAATATCAATTTAATTTAGTTAAATTTATTAAAGAATATTTTTGTATCGATGATTATTGGAAGAGGTAATATTTCCTTACAATAAGTAATACTTCATAACAAACGCCAGAGTTTCTACTATAGCGATTGGGACTACGCACGGCTGTACCGTGATAAATTCAGCTGCTATGATTTTAAGAATTAATCAATTTAATTTTGTTAAATTTATTAAAGAACATTTTTGTATCGATGATTATTGGAAGAGGGAATATTTCCTTCCAATAAGCAATACTTCATAATATTCATAACAAACGCCGGAATTTCTACTATCGCGTTTGAGACTACGCTCGGCTGTACCGTGATAAATGCAACAGCTACTATTTTAAGAATATCAATTTAATTTAGTTAAATTTATTAAAGAACATTTTTGTATCGATGATTATTGGAAGAGGTAATATTTCCTTACAATAAGTAATACTTCATAACAAACGCCAGAGTTTCTACTTTCGCGATTGGGACTACGCTCGGCTGTACCGTGATAAATTCAGCTAGTATGATTTTGAGAATGAATCAATGTAATTTTGTTAAATTTCTTAAAGAACATTTTTGTATCGATGATTATTGGAAGAGGGAATATTTCCTTACAATAAGTAAAACTTCATAACAAAAGCCGGAATTTCTACTATAGCGATTGGGACTACGCTCGGCTATAGCGTGATAAATATAGCTGATATGATTTTTAGATTGAATCAATTTAATTTTTTTAAACTTATTAAACAACATTTTTATATCGAAGATTATTGGAAGAGGTAAATTTCCTTACAATAAGCAATACTTCATAACAAACGCCGGAATTTCTACTATCGCGAGTGGGACTACGCTCGGTTGTACCGTGATAAATGCAACAGCTACTATTTTAAGAATGAATCAATTTAATTTTGTTAAATTTATTAAAGAACATTTTTGTATCGATGATTATTCGAAGAGGGCATATTTCGTTACAATAAGTAATACTTCATAACAAACGCCGGAATTTCTACTATCGCGATTGGGACTACGCTCGGCTGTACCGTGATAAATTCAGCTGGTATGATTTTAAGAATGAATCAATGTAATTTTGTTAAATTTATTAAAGAACATTTTTGTATCGATGATTATTGGAAGAGGTAATATTTCCTTACAATAACTAATACTTCATAACCAACGCCAGAGTTTCTGCTATCGCGATTGGGACTACGCTCGGCTGTACCGTGATAAATTCAGCTAGTATGATTTTAAGAATGAATCAATGTAATTTTGTTAAATTTCTTAAAGAACATTTTTGTATCGATGATTATTGGAAGAGGGAATATTTCCTTACAATAAGTAATACTTCATAACAAACGCCGGAATTTCTACTATCGCGATTGGGACTACGCTCGGTTATAGCGTGATAAATATAGCTGATATGATTTTTAGATTGAATCAATTTAATTTTTTTAAACTTATTAAACAACATTTTTATATCGAAGATTATTGGAAGAGGTAATATTTACTTACAATAAGCAATACTTCATAACAAACGCCGGAATTTTTACTATCGCGATTGGGACTACGCTCGGCTGCACCGTGATAAATGCAACAACTACTATTTTAAGAATGAATCAATTTAATTTTGTTAAATTTATTAAAGAACATTTTTCTATCGATGATTATTGGAAGAGTTAATATTTCCTTACAATAAGTAATACTTCATAACAAACACCACAATTTCTGCTATGGCGATTGGGACTTCGCTCGGTGTACCGTGATAAATTCAGCTGCTATGATTTTATGAATAAATCAATTTAATTTTGTTAAATTTATTAAAGAACATTTTTGTATCGATGATTATTGGAAGAGGGAATATTTCCTTACAATAAGTAATACTTCATAACAAACGCCAGAGTTTCTACTATCGCGATTGGGACTACGCTCGGCTGTACCGTGATAAATGCAACAGCTACTATTTTAAGAATATCAATTTAATTTAGTTAAATTTATTAAAGAACATTTTTGTATCGATGATTATTGGAAGAGGTAATATTTCCTTACAATAAGTAATACTTCATAACAAACGCCAGAGTGTCTACTATCGCGATTGGGACTACGCTCGGCTGTACCGTGATAAATTCAGCTAGTATGATTTTGAGAATGAATCAATGTAATTTTGTTAAATTTCTTAAAGAACATTTTTGTATCGATGATTATTGGAAGAGGGAATATTTCCTAACAATAAGTAATACTTCATAACAAAAGCCGGAATTTCTACTATAGCGATTGGGACTACGCTCGGCTATAGCGTGATAAATATAGCTGATATGATTTTTAGATTGATTCAATTTAATTTTTTTAAACTTATTAAACAACATTTTTTTATCGAAGATTATTGGAAGAGGTAAATTTCCTTACAATAAGCAATACTTCATAACAAACGCCGGAATTTCTACTATCGCGAGTGGGACTACGCTCGGTTGTACCGTGATAAATGCAACAGCTACTATTTTAAGAATATCAATTTAATTTAGTTAAATTTATTAAAGAACATTTTTGTATCGATGATTATTGGAAGAGGTAATATTTCCTTACAATAAGTAATACTTCATAACAAACGCCGGAATTTCTACTATCGCGATTGGGACTACGCTCGGCTGTACCGTGATAAATTCAGCTGGTATGATTTTAAGAATGAATCAATGTAATTTTGTTAAATTTATTAAAGAACATTTTTGTATCGATGATTATTGGAAGAGGGAATATTTCCTTACAATAAGTAATACTTCATAACAAAAGCCGGAATTTCTACTATAGCGATTGGGACTACGCTCGGCTATAGCGTGATAAATATAGCTGATATGATTTTTAGATTGAATCAATTTAATTTTTTTAAACTTATTAAACAACATTTTTATATCGAAGATTATTGGAAGAGGTAAATTTCCTTACAATAAGCAATACTTCATAACAAACGCCGGAATTTCTACTATCGCGAGTGGGACTACGCTCGGTTGTACCGTGATAAATGCAACAGCTACTATTTTAAGAATGAATCAATTTAATTTTGTTAAATTTATTAAAGAACATTTTTGTATTGATGATTATTCGAAGAGGGCATATTTCCTTACAATAAGTAATACTTCATAACAAACGCCGGAATTTCTACTATCGCGATTAAGACTACGCTCGGCTGTACCGTGATAAATTCAGCTGGTATGATTTTAAGAATGAATCAATGTAATTTTGTTAAATTTATTACAGAACATTTTTGTATCGATGATTATTGGAAGAGGTAATATTTCCTTACAATAAGTAATACTTCATAACCAACGCCAGAGTTTCTGCTATCGCGATTGGGACTACGCTCGGCTGTACCGTGATAAATTCAGCTAGTATGATTTTAAGAATGAATCAATGTAATTTTGTTAAATTTCTTAAAGAACATTTTTGTATCGATGATTATTCGAAGAGGGCAAATTTCCTTACAATAAGTAATACTTCATAACAAACGCCGGAATTTCTACTATCGCGATTGGGACTACGCTCGGCTGTACCGTGATAAATTCAGCTGATATGATTTTTAGATTGAATCAATTTAGTTTTTTTAAACTTATTAAACAACATTTTTATATCGACGATTACTGGAAGAGGTAAATTTCCTTACAATAAGCAATACTTCCTAACAAACGCCGGAACTTCTACTATCGCGAGTGGGACTACGCTCGGTTGTACCGTGATAAATGCAACAGCTACTATTTTACGAACGAATCAATTTAATTTTGTTAAATTTATTAAAGAACATTTTTGTATCGATGATTATTCAAAGAGGGCATATTTCCTTACAATAAGTAATACTTTATAACAAACGCCGGAATTTCTACTATCGCGATTGGGACTACGCTCGGCTGTACCGTGATAAATTCAGCTGGTATGATTTTAAGAATGAATCAATGTAATTTGTTAAATATATTAAAGAACATTTTTATATCGATGATAATTGGAAGAGGGAATATTTCCTTACAATAAGTAATACTTCATAACAAACGCCGGAATTTTTACTATCGCGATTAGGACTACGCTCGGCTGTAGCGTGATAAATACAGTTGCTATGAGTTTTAGATTGAATCAATTTAATTTTTTAAAATTTATTAAAGAACATTTTTATATCGAAGATTATTGGAAGAGGTAATATTTACTTACAATAAGCAATACTTCATAACAAACGCCGGAATTTTTACTATCGCGATTGGGACTACGCTCGGCTGCACCGTGATAAATGCAACAACTACTATTTTAAGAATGAATCAATTTAATTTTGTTAAATTTATTAAAGAACATTTTTCTATCGATGATTATTGGAAGAGTTAATATTTCCTTACAATAAGTAATACTTCATAACAAACACCACAATTTGTACTATGGCGATTGGGACTACGCTCGGTGTACCGTGATAAATTCAGCTGCTATGATTTTAAGAATGAATCAATTCAATTTTGTTAAATTTATTAAAGAACATTTTTGTATCGATGATTATTGGAAGAGGGAATATTTTCTTACAATAAGCAATACTTCATAACAAACGCCGGAATTTCTACTATCGCGTTTGGGACTACGCTCGGCTGTACCGTGATAAATGCAACAGCTACTATTTTAAGAATGAATCAATTTAATTTTGTTTCATTTATTAAAGAACATTTTTGTATCGATGATTATTGGAAGAGGGAATATTTCCTTACAATAAGAAATACTTTATAATAATCGGTTAAATTTCTACTTTTACAATAGGCACTGCGCTCGGCTATAACGTGATAAATGCAACAGCTACGATTTTAAGAATGAATCAATTTAATTTTGTTAAATTTATTTAAGAACATTTTTTTGTCGATGATTATTGGAAGAGGGAATATTTCCTTACAATAAGTAACACTTTATAACAAACGCCGGAATTTCTACTATCGCGATTGGGACTACGCTCGACTGTACCGTGATAAATTCAGCTGCTATGATTTTAAGAATGAATCAATTTAATTTTGTTAAATTTATTAAAGAACATTTTTGTATCGATGATTATTGGAAGAGGGAATATTTCCTTACAATAAGTAATACTTCATAACAAACGCCGGAATTTCTACTATCGCGATTGGGACTACGCTCGGCTGTAGCGTGATAAATTCAGCTGCTATGATTTTAAGAATGAACCAATTAAATTTTGTAAAATTTTTTAAAGAATATTTTTGTATCGATGATTATTGGAAGATGGAATATTTCATTACAATAAGTAATACTTCATAACAAACGCCGGAATTTCTACTACCGCGATTGGGACTACGCTCGGCTGTACCGTGATAAATTCAGTTGCTATGATTTTAAGAATGAATCAATTTAATTTTGTTAAATTTATTAAAGAACATTTTTGTATCGATGATTATTGGAAGAGGGAATATTTCCTTACAATAAGTAATACTTCATAACAAACGCCGGAATTTCTACTATCGCGATTGGGACTACGCTCGGCTGTAGCGTGATAAATTCAGCTGCTATGATTTTAAGAATGAACCAATTTAATTTTGTTAAATTTTTTAAAGAATATTTTTGTATCGGTGATTATTGGAAGAGGGAATATTTCCTTACAATAAGTAATACTTCATAACAAACGCCGGAAGTTCTACTATCGCGATTGGGACTACGCTCGGCTGTACCGTGATAAATTCAGTTGCTATGATTTTAAGAATGAATCAATTTAATTTTGTTAAATTTATTAAAGAACATTTTTGTATCGATGATAATTGGAAGAGGGAATATTTCGTTACAATATGTAATACTTCATAACAAGCGCAGGAATTTCTACTATCGCGTTTAGGACTACGCTCGGCTGTACCGTGATAAATGCAACAGCTACTATTTTAAGAATATCAATTTAATTTATTTAAATTTATTAAAGAATATTTTTGTATCGATGATTATTGGAAGAGGTAATATTTCCTTACAATAAGTAATACTTCATAACAAACGCCAGAGTTTCTACTAAAGCGATTGGGACTACGCACGGCTGTACCGTGATAAATTAAGCTGCTATGATTTTAAGAATGAATCAATTTAATTTTGTTTAATTTATTAAAGAACATTTTTGTATCGATGATTATTGGAAGAGGGAATATTTCCTTACAATAAGCAATACTTCATAACATTCATAACAAACGCCGGAATTTCTACTATCGCGTTTGGGACTACGCTCGGTTGTACCGTGATAAATGCAACAGCTACTATTTTAAGAATATCAATTTAATTTTTTTAAACTTATTAAACAACATTTTTATATCGAAGATTATTGGAAGAGGTAAATTTCCTTACAATAAGCAATACTTCATAACAAACGCTGGAATTGCTACTATCGCGAGTGGGACTACGCTCGGCTGTACCGTGATAAATTCAGCTAGTATGATTTTAAGAATGAATCAATGTAATTTTGTTAAATTTCTTAAAGAACATTTTTGTATCGATGATTATTGGAAGAGGGAATATTTCCTTACAATAAGTAATACTTCATAACAAGCGCAGGAATTTCTACTATCGCGATTGGGACTACGCTCGGCTATAGCGTGATAAATATAGCTGATATGATTTTTAGATTGAATCAATTTAATTTTTTTAAACTTACTAAACAACATTTTTATATCGACGATTATTGGAAGAGGTAAATTTCCTTACAATAAGCAATACTTCATAACAAACGCCGGAATTTCTACTATCGCGAGTGGGACTACGCTCGGTTGTACCGTGATAAATGCAACAGCTACTATTTTAGGAATGAATCAATTTAATTTTGTTAAATTTATTAAAGAACAATTTTGTATTGAAGATTATTCGAAGAGGGCATATTTCCTTACAATAAGTAATACTTCATAACAAACACCGGAATTTCTACTATCGCGATTGAGACTACGCTCGGCTGTACCGTGATAAATTCAGCTGGTATGATTTTAAGAATGAATCAATGTAATTTTGTTAAATTTATTAAAGAACATTTTTGTATCGATGATTATTGGAAGAGGTAATATTTCCTTACAATAAGTAATACTTCATAACAAACGCCGGAATTTCTACTATCGCGATTGAAACTACGCTCGGCTGTACCGTGATAAATTCAGCTGGTATGATTTTAAGAATGAATCAATGTAATTTTGTTAAATTTCTTAAAGAACATTTTTGTATCGATGATTATTGGAAGAGGGAATATTTCCTTACAATAAGTAATACTACATAACAAACGCCGGAATTTCTACTATCGCGATTGGGACTACGCTCGTCTATAGCGTGATAAATATAGCTGATATGACTTTTAGATTGAATCAATTTAATTTTTTTTAACTTATTAAACAACATTTTTATATCGGCGATTATTGGAAGAGGTAAATTTCCTTACAATAAGCAATACTTCATAACAAACGCCGGAACTTCTACTGTCGCGAGTGGGACTACGCTCGGTTGTGATAAATACAACAGCTACTATTTTAAGAATGAATCAATTTAATTTTGTTAAATTTATTAAAGAACATTTTTGTATCGATGATTATTCAAAGAGGGCATATTTCGTTACAATAAGTAATACTTTATAACAAACGCCGGAATTTCTACTATCGCGATTGGGACTACGGTCGGCTGTACCGTGATAAATTCAGCTGGTATGATTTTAAGAATGAATCAATGTAATTTTGTTAAATTTCTTAAAGAACATTTTTGTATCGATGATTATTAGAAGAGGGAATATTTCCTTACAATAAGTAATACTTCATAACAAACGCCGGAATTTTTACTATCGCGATTAGGACTACGCTCGGCTGTAGCGTGATAAATACAGTTGCTATGAGTTTTAGATTGAATCAATTTAATTTTTTAAAATTTATTAAAGAACATTTTTATATCGAAGATTATTGGAAGAGGTAATATTCCCTTACAATAAGCAATACTTCATAACAAACGCCGGAATTTTTACTATCGCGATTGGGACTACGCTCGGCTGTACCGTAATAAATTCAGCTGCTATGATTTTAAGAATGAATCAATTTAATTTTGTTAAATTTATTAAAGAATATTTTTGTATCGATGATTATTGGAAGAGGGAATATTTCCTTACAATAAGTAATACTTCATAACAAACACCAGAATTTCTACTATAGCGATTGGGACTACGCTCGGCTGTACCGTAATAAATTCAGCTGCTATGATTTTAAGAATGAATCAATTTAGTTTTGTTAAATTTATTAAAGAACATTTTTGTATCGATGATTATTGGAAGAGGGAATATTTCCTTACAATAAGTAATACTTCATAACAAACACCAGAATTTGTACTATAACGATTGGGACCACGCTCGGCTGTACCGTGATAAATTCAGCTGCTATGATTTTAATAATAAATCAATTTAATTTTGTTAAATTTATTAAAGAACATTTTTGTATAGATGATTATTGGAAGAGGGAATATTTCCTTACAATAAGTAATACTACGTAACAAACACCTGAATTTCTACTATAGCGATTGGGACTACGCTCGGCTGTACCGTGATAAATTCAGCTGCTATGATTTTGAGAATGAATCAATTTAATTTAACATATGCATTGGGACTACGCTCGGCTATAGCGTGATAATCATCGATTGGGACTACGCTCGGCTATAGCGTGATAAATATAGCTGATATGATTTTTAGATTGAATCAATTTAATTTTTTTAAACTTACTAAACAACATTTTTATATCGACGATTATTGGAAGAGGTAAATTTCCTTACAATAAGCAATACTTCATAACAAACGCCGGAATTTCTACTATCGCGAGTGGGACTACGCTCGGCTGTACCGTGATAAATTCAGCTGGTATGATTTTAAGAATGAATCAATGTAATTTTGTTAAATTTATTAAAGAACATTTTTGTATCGATGATTATTGGAAGAGGTAATATTTCCTTACAATAAGTAATACTTCATAACAAACGCCGGAATTTCTACTATCGCGATTGAAACTACGCTCGGCTGTACCGTGATAAATTCAGCTGGTATGATTTTAAGAATGAATCAATGTAATTTTGTTAAATTTCTTAAAGAACATTTTTGTATCGATGATTATTGGAAGAGGGAATATTTCCTTACAATAAGTAATACTTCATAACAAACGCCGGAATTTCTACTATCGCGATTGAAACTACGCTCGGCTGTACCGTGATAAATTCAGCTGGTATGATTTTAAGAATGAATCAATGTAATTTTGTTAAATTTCTTAAAGAACATTTTTGTATCGATGATTATTGGAAGAGGGAATATTTCCTTACAATAAGTAATACTACATAACAAACGCCGGAATTTCTACTATCGCGATTGGGACTACGCTCGTCTATAGCGTGATAAATATAGCTGATATGATTTTTAGATTGAATCAATTTAATTTTTTTAAACTTATTAAACAACATTTTTATATCGGCGATTATTGGAAGAGGTAAATTTCCTTACAATAAGTAATACTTCATAACAAACGCCGGAATTTCTACTATCGCGATTGAAACTACGCTCGGCTGTACCGTGATAAATTCAGCTGGTATGATTTTAAGAATGAATCAATGTAATTTTGTTAAATTTCTTAAAGAACATTTTTGTATCGATGATTATTGGAAGAGGGAATATTTCCTTACAATAAGTAATACTACATAACAAACGCCGGAATTTCTACTATCGCGATTGGGACTACGCTCGTCTATAGCGTGATAAATATAGCTGATATGATTTTTAGATTGAATCAATTTAATTTTTTTAAACTTATTAAACAACATTTTTATATCGGCGATTATTGGAAGAGGTAAATTTCCTTACAATAAGCAATACTTCATAACAAACGCCGGAACTTCTACTGTCGCGAGTGGGACTACGCTCGGTTGTACCGTGATAAATTCAGCTGGTATGATTTTAAGAATGAATCAATGTAATTTTGTTAAATTTCTTAAAGAACATTTTTGTATCGATGATTATTGGAAGAGGGAATATTTCCTTACAATAAGTAATACTACATAACAAACGCCGGAATTTCTACTATCGCGATTGGGACTACGCTCGTCTATAGCGTGATAAATATAGCTGATATGATTTTTAGATTGAATCAATTTAATTTTTTTAAACTTATTAAACAACATTTTTATATCGGCGATTATTGGAAGAGGTAAATTTCCTTACAATAAGCAATACTTCATAACAAACGCCGGAACTTCTACTGTCGCGAGTGGGACTACGCTCGGCTGTAGCGTGATAATTACAGTTGCTATGAGTTTTAGATTGAATCAATTTAATTTTTTAAAATTTATTAAAGAACATTTTTATATCGAAAATTATTAGGTAATATTCCCTTACAATAAGCAATACTTCATAACAAACGCCGGAATTTTTACTATCGCGATTGGGACTACGCTCGGCTGCACCGTGATAAATGCAACAGCTACTATTTTAATAATGAATCAATTTAATTTTGTTAAATTTATTAAAGAACATTTTTGTATTGAAGATTATTCGAAGAGGGCATATTTCCTTACAATAAGTAATACTTCATAACAAACGCCGGAATTTCTACTATCGCGATTGAGACTACGCTCGGCTGTACCGTGATAAATTCAGCTGGTATGATTTTAAGAATGAATCAATGTAATTTTGTTAAATTTATTAAAGAACATTTTTGTATCGATGATTATTGGAAGAGGTAATATTTCCTTACAATAAGTAATACTTCATAACAAACGCCGGAATTTCTACTATCGCGATTGAAACTACGCTCGGCTGTACCGTGATAAATTCAGCTGGTATGATTTTAAGAATGAATCAATGTAATTTTGTTAAATTTCTTAAAGAACATTTTTGTATCGATGATTATTGGAAGAGGGAATATTTCCTTACAATAAGTAATACTACATAACAAACGCCGGAATTTCTACTATCGCGATTGGGACTACGCTCGTCTATAGCGTGATAAATATAGCTGATATGATTTTTAGATTGAATCAATTTAATTTTTTTAAACTTATTAAACAACATTTTTATATCGGCGATTATTGGAAGAGGTAAATTTCCTTACAATAAGCAATACTTCATAACAAACGCCGGAACTTCTACTGTCGCGAGTGGGACTACGCTCGGTTGTGATAAATACAACAGCTACTATTTTAAGAATGAATCAATTTAATTTTGTTAAATTTATTCAAGAACATTTTTGTATCGATAATTATTCAAAGAGGGCATATTTCGTTACAATAAGTAATACTTTATAACAAACGCCGGAATTTCTACTATCGCGATTGGGACTACGGTCGGCTGTACCGTGATAAATTCAGCTGCTATGATTTTAAGAATGAATCAATGTAATTTTGTTAAATTTATTAAAGAACATTTTTGTATCGATGATTATTGGAAGAGGGAATATTTCCTTACAATAAGTAATACTTCATAACAAACGCCGGAATTTTTACTATCGCGATTAGGACTACGCTCGGCTGTAGCGTGATAATTACAGTTGCTATGAGTTTTAGATTGAATCAATTTAATTTTTTAAAATTTATTAAAGAACATTTTTATATCGAAAATTATTAGGTAATATTCCCTTACAATAAGCAATACTTCATAACAAACGCCGGAATTTTTACTATCGCGATTGGGACTACGCTCGGCTGCACCGTGATAAATGCAACAGCTACTATTTTAATAATGAATCAATTTAATTTTGTTAAATTTATTAAAGAACATTTTTCTATCGATGATTATTGGAAGAGGTAATATTTCCTTACAATAAGCATTGACTAATAATAATATATAGACTTATAAAGTAGAACAAAAAAAATTTCCACTTTCTGATTTGACTTTCCTAATCTAAGTTAAAAAATCAACGTTCAACGTGCGTTTTTTGTTATAAATTTTCGTTAGATTAGGAAAGTAAATATTATGAATGACTAATATGAGAGCATGCGTGAGAGGATAATTTTTTTATATTGAAAAAAAAAACGGATTTTTTTTTGTTTTCTCATATATGTGATTGTATTGTATATATTTATGAATAGTTTTGTTGGTATTCGTGCATTTGAAAAATTTCTAATTCATAAATAAATTCCAATTTTCAATTTTTAGCAAAAAGAAAATAGTTTCTTAATAAATAATTGTAAGAATAGTACAGGCGTTTGGGTATTTTTGGTAATATCGATTAAAAAATATATTGCATATTTTATGATTATACAATATATTCAATAAATTAATAATATTTTCTGATTATACAATATTATATTCATAAATTTTAAAACTATATTTTAAAATTTGGTTAGATTTAATTTAATTTAATTTGAAAAAAGTTGAATTGAAATTGAAAATTTATTAATTCAATTTAGAAAAGATAAAAATACATATTTCTAAACATGTTTAATTCCTTTTAAAAAACTTCTAATTTATTCTTAAATGTATTCCCATTTTTTAATCAATATTACCAAAAATACCCAAACGCCTGTACTATTCTTACAATATAGAAGACACTATTTTCTTTTTGCTAAAAATTGAAAATTAGAATTTATTTATGAATTAGAAAATTTTCAATTGTACGAATACCAACAAAACTATTCATATAAGATTATACAATACAATCATATATGCGAAAACAAAAAAATCCGTTTTTTTTTTCAATATAAAAAAAATTATCCTCTCACGCATGCTCTCATATTAGTCATTCATATTCATACATAAATATTTCCTTTCCTAATCTAACGAAAATATATAACAAAAAACGCACGTTGAACGTTGATTTTTTACATTAGATTAGGAAAGTCAAATCAGAAAGTGGAAATTTTTTTTGTTCTACTTTATAAGTCTATATATTATTATTAGTCAATGCAATAAGTAATACTTCATAACAAACGCCGGAATTTCTACTATCGCGATTGGGACTACGCTCGGCTGTACCGTAATAAATTCAGCTGCTATGATTTTAAGAATGAATCAATTTAATTTTGTTAAATTTATTAAAGAATATTTTTGTATCGATGATTATTGGAAGAGGGAATATTTCTTTACAATAAGTAATACTTCATAACAAACACCACAATTTCTACTATGGCGATTGGGACTACGCTCGGTGTACCGTGATAAATTCAGCTGCTATGATTTTAAGAATGAATCAATTCAATTTTGTTAAATTTATTAAAGAACATTTTTGTATCGATGATTATTGGAAGAGGGAATATTTTATTACAATAAGCAATACTTCATAACAAACGCCGGAATTTCTACTATCGCGTTTGGGACTACGCTCGGCTGTACCGTGATAAATGCAACAGCTACTATTTTAAGAATGAATCAATTTAATTTTGTTTCATTTATTAAAGAACATTTTTGTATCGATGATTATTGGAAGAGGGAATATTTCCTTACAATAAGAAATACTTTATAATAATCGGCTAAATTTCTACTTTTACAATAGGCACTGCGCTCGGCTATAACGTGATAAATGCAACAGCTACGATTTTAAGAATGAATCAATTTAATTTTGTTAAATTTATTTAAGAACATTTTGTTGTCGATGATTATTGGAAGAGGGAATATTTCCTTACAATAAGTAACACTTTATAACAAACGCCGGAATTTCTACTATCGCGATTGAGACTACGCTCGACTGTACCGTGATAAATTCAGCTGCTATGATTTTAAGAATGAATCAATTTAATTTTGTTAAATTTATTAAAGAACATTTTTGTATCGATGATTATTGGAAGAGGGAATATTTCCTTACAATAAGTAATACTTCATAACAAACGCCGGAATTTCTACTATCGCGATTGGGACTACGCTCGGCTGTAGCGTGATAAATTCAGCTGCTATGATTTTAAGAATGAACCAATTAAATTTTGTAAAATTTTTTAAAGAATATTTTTGTATCGATGATTATTGGAAGAGGGAATATTTCATTACAATAAGTAATACTTCATAACAAACGCCGGAATTTCTACTACCGCGATTGGGACTACGCTCGGCTGTACCGTGATAAATTCAGTTGCTATGATTTTAAGAATGAATCAATTTAATTTTGTTAAATTTATTAAAGAACATTTTTGTATCGATGATTATTGGAAGAGGGAATATTTCCTTACAATAAATAATACTTCATAACAAACGCCGGAATTTCTACTATCGCGATTGGGACTACGCTCGGCTGTAGCGTGATAAATTCAGCTGCTATGATTTTAAGAATGAACCAATTTAATTTTGTTAAATTTTTTAAAGAATATTTTTGTATCGGTGATTATTGGAAGAGGGAATATTTCGTTACAATAAGTAATACTTCATAACAAACGCCGGAATTTCTACTATCGCGATTGAAACTACGCTCGGCTGTACCGTGATAAATTCAGCTGGTATGATTTTAAGAATGAATCAATGTAATTTTGTTAAATTTCTTAAAGAACATTTTTGTATCGATGATTATTGGAAGAGGGAATATTTCCTTACAATAAGTAACACTTTATAACAAACGCCGGAATTTCTACTATCGCGATTGAGACTACGCTCGACTGTACCGTGATAAATTCAGCTGCTATGATTTTAAGAATGAATCAATGTAATTTTGTTAAATTTCTTAAAGAACATTTTTGTATCGATGATTATTGGAAGAGGGAATATTTCCTTACAATAAGTAATACTACATAACAAACGCCGGAATTTCTACTATCGCGATTGGGGCTACGCTCGTCTATAGCGTGATAAATATAGCTGATATGATTTTTAGATTGAATCAATTTAATTTTTTTAAACTTATTAAACAACATTTTTATATCGGCGATTATTGGAAGAGGTAAATTTCCTTACAATAAGCAATACTTCATAACAAACGCCGGAACTTCTACTGTCGCGAGTGGGACTACGCTCGGTTGTGATAAATACAACAGCTACTATTTTAAGAATGAATCAATTTAATTTTGTTAAATTTATTCAAGAACATTTTTGTATCGATGATTATTCAAAGAGGGCATATTTCGTTACAATAAGTAATACTTTATAACAAACGCCGGAATTTCTACTATCGCGATTGGGACTACGGTCGGCTGTACCGTGATAAATTCAGCTGGTATGATTTTAAGAATGAATCAATGTAATTTTGTTAAATTTATTAAAGAACATTTTTGTATCGATGATTATTGGAAGAGGGAATATTTCCTTACAATAAGTAATACTTCATAACAAACGCAGGAATTTTTACTATCGCGATTAGGACTACGCTCGGCTGTAGCGTGATAATTACAGTTGCTATGAGTTTTAGATTGAATCAATTTAATTTTTTAAAATTTATTAAAGAACATTTTTATATCGAAGATTATTGGAAGAGGTAATATTCCCTTACAATAAGCAATACTTCATAACAAACGCCGGAATTTTTACTATCGCGATTGGGACTACGCTCGGCTGCACCGTGATAAATGCAACAGCTACTATTTTAATAATGAATCAATTTAATTTTGTTAAATTTATTAAAGAACATTTTTCTATCGATGATTATTGGAAGAGGTAATATTTCCTTACAATAAGTAATACTTCATAACAAACGCCGGAATTTCTACTATCGCGATTGGGACTACGCTCGGCTGTACCGTAATAAATTCAGCTGCTATGATTTTAAGAATGAATCAATTTAATTTTGTTAAATTTATTAAAGAATATTTTTGTATCGATGATTATTGGAAGAGGGAATATTTCTTTACAATAAGTAATACTTCATAACAAACACCACAATTTCTACTATGGCGATTGGGACTACGCTCGGTGTACCGTGATAAATTCGGCTGCTATGATTTTAAGAATGAATCAATTCAATTTTGTTAAATTTATTAAAGAACATTTTTGTATCGATGATTATTGGAAGAGGGAATATTTTATTACAATAAGCAATACTTCATAACAAACGCCGGAATTTCTACTATCGCGTTTGGGACTACGCTCGGCTGTACCGTGATAAATGCAACAGCTACTATTTTAAGAATGAATCAATTTAATTTTGTTTCATTTATTAAAGAACATTTTTGTATCGATGATTATTGGAAGAGGGAATATTTCCTTACAATAAGAAATACTTTATAATAATCGGCTAAATTTCTACTTTTACAATAGGCACTGCGCTCGGCTATAACGTGATAAATGCAACAGCTACGATTTTAAGAATGAATCAATTTAATTTTGTTAAATTTATTTAAGAACATTTTTTTGTCGATGATTATTGGAAGAGGGAATATTTCCTTACAATAAGTAACACTTTAAAACAAACGCCGGAATTTCTACTATCGCGATTGAGACTACGCTCGACTGTACCGTGATAAATTCAGCTGCTATGATTTTAAGAATGAATCAATTTAATTTTGTTAAATTTATTAAAGAACATTTTGTATCGATGATTATTGGAAGAGGGAATATTTCCTTACAATAAGTAATACTTCATAACAAACGCCGGAATTTCTACTATCGCGATTGGGACTACGCTCGGCTGTAGCGTGATAAATTCAGCTGCTATGATTTTAAGAATGAACCAATTAAATTTTGTAAAATTTTTTAAAGAATATTTTTGTATCGATGATTATTGGAAGAGGGAATATTTCATTACAATAAGTAATACTTCATAACAAACGCCGGAATTTCTACTACCGCGATTGGGACTACGCTCGGCTGTACCGTGATAAATTCAGTTGCTATGATTTTAAGAATGAATCAATTTAATTTTGTTAAATTTATTAAAGAACATTTTTGTATCGATGATTATTGGAAGAGGGAATATTTCCTTACAATAAGTAATACTTCATAACAAACGCCGGAATTTCTACTATCGCAATTGGGACTACGCTCGGCTGTAGCGTGATAAATTCAGCTGCTATGATTTTAAGAATGAACCAATTTAATTTTGTTAAATTTTTTAAAGAATATTTTTGTATCGGTGATTATTGGAAGAGGGAATATTTCGTTACAATAAGTAATACTTCATAACAAATGCCGGAATTTCTACTATCGCGTTTAGGACTACGCTCGGCTGTACCGTGATAAATGCAACAGCTACTATTTTAAGAATATCAATTTAATTTATTTAAATTTATTAAAGAATATTTTTGTATCGATGATTATTGGAAGAGGTAATATTTCCTTACAATAAGTAATACTTCATAACAAACGCCAGAGTTTCTACTAAAGCGATTGGGACTACGCACGGCTGTACCGTGATAAATTAAGCTGCTATGATTTTAAGAATGAATCAATTTAATTTTGTTTAATTTATTAAAGAACATTTTTGTATCGATGATTATTGGAAGAGGGAATATTTCCTTACAATAAGCAATTCTTCATAACATTCATAACAAACGCCGGAATTTCTACTATCGCGTTTGGGACTACGCTCGGTTGTACCGTGATAAATGCAACAGCTACTATTTTAAGAATATCAATTTAATTTAGTTAAATTTATTAAAGAACATTTTTGTATCGATGATTATTGGAAGAGGGAATATTTCGTTACAATAAGTAATACTTCATAACAAACGCCGGAATTTCTACTATCGCGATTGAAACTACGCTCGGCTGTACCGTGATAAATTCAGCTGGTATGATTTTAAGAATGAATCAATGTAATTTTGTTAAATTTCTTAAAGAACATTTTTGTATCGATGATTATTGGAAGAGGGAATATTTCCTTACAATAAGTAACACTTTATAACAAACGCCGGAATTTCTACTATCGCGATTGAAACTACGCTCGGCTGTACCGTGATAAATTCAGCTGGTATGATTTTAAGAATGAATCAATGTAATTTTGTTAAATTTCTTAAAGAACATTTTTGTATCGATGATTATTGGAAGAGGGAATATTTCCTTACAATAAGTAATACTACATAACAAACGACGGAATTTCTACTATCGCGATTGGGACTACGCTCGTCTATAGCGTGATAAATATAGCTGATATGATTTTTAGATTGAATCAATTTAATTTTTTTAAACTTATTAAACAATATTTTTATATCGGCGATTATTGGAAGAGGTAAATTTCCTTACAATAAGCAATACTTCATAACAAACGCCGGAACTTCTACTGTCGCGAGTGGGACTACGCTCGGTTGTGATAAATGCAACAGCTACTATTTTAAGAATATCAATTTAATTTAGTTAAATTTATTAAAGAATATTTTTGTATCGATGATTATTGGAAGAGGTAATATTTCCTTACAATAAGTAATACTTCATAACAAACGCCGGAATTTCTACTATCGCGATTGGGACTACGCTCGGCTGTACCGTAATAAATTCAGCTGCTATGATTTTAAGAATGAATCAATTTAATTTTGTTAAATTTATTAAAGAATATTTTTGTATCGATGATTATTGGAAGAGGGAATATTTCTTTACAATAAGTAATACTTCATAACAAACACCAAATTTCTACTATGGCGATTGGGACTACGCTCGGTGTACCGTGATAAATTCGGCTGCTATGATTTTAAGAATGAATCAATTCAATTTTGTTAAATTTATTAAAGAACATTTTTGTATCGATGATTATTGGAAGAGGGAATATTTTATTACAATAAGCAATACTTCATAACAAACGCCGGAATTTCTACTATCGCGTTTGGGACTACGCTCGGCTGTACCGTGATAAATGCAACAGCTACTATGTTAAGAATGAATCAATTTAATTTTGTTTCATTTATTAAAGAACATTTTTGTATCGATGATTATTGGAAGAGGGAATATTTCCTTACAATAAGTAATACTACATAACAAACGCCGGAATTTCTACTATCGCGATTGGGACTACGCTCGTCTATAGCGTGATAAATATAGCTGATATGATTTTTAGATTGAATCAATTTAATTTTTTTAAACTTATTAAACAATATTTTTATATCGGCGATTATTGGAAGAGGTAAATTTCCTTACAATAAGCAATACTTCATAACAAACGCCGGAACTTCTACTGTCGCGAGTGGGACTACGCTCGGTTGTGATAAATGCAACAGCTACTATTTTAAGAATATCAATTTAATTTAGTTAAATTTATTAAAGAACATTTTTGTATCGATGATTATTGGAAGAGGTAATATTTCCTTACAATAAGTAATACTTCATAACAAACGCCAGAGTTTCTACTATCGCGTTTAGGACTACGCTCGGCTGTACCGTGATAAATGCAACAGCTACTATTTTAAGAATATCAATTTAATTTTGTTAAATTTATTTAAGAACATTTTTTTGTCGATGATTATTGGAAGAGGGAATATTTCCTTACAATAAGTAACACTTTATAACAAATGCCGGAATTTCTACTATCGCGATTGAGACTACGCTCGACTGTACCGTGATAAATTCAGCTGCTATGATTTTAAGAATGAATCAATTTAATTTTGTTAAATTTATTAAAGAACATTTTTGTATCGATGATTATTGGAAAAGGGAATATTTCCTTACAATAAGTAATACTTCATAACAAACGCCGGAATTTCTACTATCGCGATTGGGACTACGCTCGGCTGTAGCGTGATAAATTCAGCTGCTATGATTTTAAGAATGAACCAATTAAATTTTGTAAAATGTTTTAAAGAATATTTTTGTATCGATGATTATTGGAAGAGGGAATATTTCATTACAATAAGTAATACTTCATAACAAACGCCGGAATTTCTACTACCGCGATTGGGACTACGCTCGGCTGTACCGTGATAAATTCAGTTGCTATGATTTTAAGAATGAATCAATTTAATTTTGTTAAATTTATTAAAGAACATTTTTGTATCGATGATTATTGGAAGAGGGAATATTTCCTTACAATAAGTAATACTTCATAACAAACGCCGGAATTTCTACTATCGCGATTGGGACTACGCTCGGCTGTAGCGTGATAAATTCAGCTGCTATGATTTTAAGAATGAACCAATTTAATTTTGTTAAATTTTTTAAAGAATATTTTTGTATCGGTGATTATTGGAAGAGGGAATATTTCGTTACAATAATTAATACTTCATAACAAATGCCGGAATTTCTACTATCGCGTTTAGGACTACGCTCGGCTGTACCGTGATAAATGCAACAGCTACTATTTTAAGAATATCAATTTAATTTATTTAAATTTATTAAAGAATATTTTTGTATCGATGATTATTGGAAGAGGTAATATTTCCTTACAATAAGTAATACTTCATAACAAACGCCAGAGTTTCTACTAAAGCGATTGGGACTACGCACGGCTGTACCGTGATAAATTAAGCTGCTATGATTTTAAGAATGAATCAATTTAATTTTGTTTAATTTATTAAAGAACATTTTTGTATCGATGATTAATGGAAGAGGGAATATTTCCTTACAATAAGCAATTCTTCATAACATTCATAACAAACGCCGGAATTTCTACTATCGCGTTTGGGACTACGCTCGGTTGTACCGTGATAAATGCAACAGCTACTATTTTAAGAATATCAATTTAATTTAGTTAAATTTATTAAAGAACATTTTTGTATCGATGATTATTGGAAGAGGTAATATTTCCTTACAATAAGTAATACTTCATAACAAACGCCAGAGTTTCTACTATCGCGATTGGGACTACGCTCGGCTGTACCGTGATAAATTCAGCTGGTATGATTTTGAGAATGAATCATTGTAATTTTGTTAAATTTCTTAAAGAACATTTTTGTATCGATGATTATTGGAAGAGGGAATATTTCCTTACAATAAGTAATACTTCATAACAAACGCCGGAATTTCTACTATCGCGATTGGGACTACGCTCGGCTATAGCGTGATAAATACAGCTGATATGATTTTTAGATTGAATCAATTTAATTTTTTTAAACTTATTAAACAACATTTTTATATCGAAGATATAAAAACTTATTAAACAACATTTTTATATCGAAGAACATTTTTCTATCGATGATTATTGGAAGAGGTAATATTTCCTTACAATAAGTAATACTTCATAACAAACGCCAGAATTTCTACTATCGCGATTGGGACTACGCTCGGCTGTACCGTAATAAATTCAGCTGCTATGATTTTAAGAATGAATCAATTTAATTTTGTTAAATTTATTAAAGAATATTTTTGTATCGATGATTATTGGAAGAGGGAATATTTCTTTACAATAAGTAATACTTCATAACAAACACCAGAATTTCTACTATAGCGATTGGGACTACGCTCGGCTGTACCGTAATAAATTCAGCTGCTATGTTTTTAGAATGAATCAATTTAATTTTGTTAAATTTTTTAAAGAATATTTTTGTATCGGTGATTATTGGAAGAGGGAATATTTCGTTACAATAAGTAATACTTCATAACAAATGCCGGAATTTCTACTATCGCGTTTAGGACTACGCTCGGCTGTACCGTGATAAATGCAACAGCTACTATTTTAAGAATATCAATTTAATTTATTTAAATTTATTAAAGAATATTTTTGTATCGATGATTATTGGAAGAGGTAATATTTCCTTACAATAAGTAATACTTCATAACAAACGCCAGAGTTTCTACTAAAGCGATTGGGACTACGCACGGCTGTACCGTGATAAATTAAGCTGCTATGATTTTAAGAATGAATCAATTTAATTTTGTTTAATTTATTAAAGAACATTTTTGTATCGATGATTAATGGAAGAGGGAATATTTCCTTACAATAAGCAATTCTTCATAACATTCATAACAAACGCCGGAATTTCTACTATCGCGTTTGGGACTACGCTCGGTTGTACCGTGATAAATGCAACAGCTACTATTTTAAGAATATCAATTTAATTTAGTTAAATTTATTAAAGAACATTTTTGTATCGATGATTATTGGAAGAGGTAATATTTCCTTACAATAAGTAATACTTCATAACAAACGCCAGAGTTTCTACTATCGCGATTGGGACTACGCTCGGCTGTACCGTGATAAATTCAGCTGGTATGATTTTGAGAATGAATCATTGTAATTTTGTTAAATTTCTTAAAGAACATTTTTGTATCGATGATTATTGGAAGAGGGAATATTTCCTTACAATAAGTAATACTTCATAACAAACGCCGGAATTTCTACTATCGCGATTGGGACTACGCTCGGCTATAGCGTGATAAATACAGCTGATATGATTTTTAGATTGAATCAATTTAATTTTTTTAAACTTATTAAACAACATTTTTATATCGAAGATTATTGGAAGAGGTAAATTTCCTTACAATAAGCAATACTTCATAACAAACGCTGGAATTTCTACTATCGCGAGTGGGACTACGCTCGGCTGTACCGTGATAAATTCAGCTAGTATGATTTTAAGAATGAACCAATGTAATTTTGTTAAATTTCTTAAAGAACATTTTTGTATCGATGATTATTGGAAGAGGGAATATTTCATTACAATAAGTAATACTTCATAACAAACGCCGGAATTTCTACTACCGCGATTGGGACTACGCTCGGCTGTACCGTGATAAATTCAGTTGCTATGATTTTAAGAATATCAATTTAATTTATTTAAATTTATTAAAGAACATTTTTGTATTGAAGATTATTCGAAGAGGGCATATTTCCTTACAATAAGTAATACTTCATAACAAACGCCGGAATTTCTACTATCGCGATTGAGACTACGCTCGGCTGTACCGTGATAAATTCAGCTGGTATGATTTTAAGAATGAATCAATGTAATTTTGTTAAATTTATTAAAGAACATTTTTGTATCGATGATTATTGGAAGAGGTAATATTTCCTTACAATAAGTAATACTTCATAACAAACGCCGGAATTTCTACTATCGCGATTGAAACTACGCTCGGCTGTACCGTGATAAATTCAGCTGGTATGATTTTAAGAATGAATCAATGTAATTTTGTTAAATTTCTTAAAGCACATTTTTGTATCGATGATTATTGGAAGAGGGAATATTTCCTTACAATAAGTAATACTACATAACAAACGCCGGAATTTCTACTATCGCGATTGGGACTACGCTCGTCTATAGCGTGATAAATATAGCTGATATGATTTTTAGATTGAATCAATTTAATTTTTTTAAACTTATTAAACAATATTTTTATATCGGCGATTATTGGAAGAGGTAAATTTCCTTACAATAAGCAATACTTCATAACAAACGCCGGAACTTCTACTGTCGCGAGTGGGACTACGCTCGGTTGTGATAAATACAACAGCTACTATTTTAAGAATGAATCAATTTAATTTTGTTAAATTTATTAAAGAACATTTTTGTATCGATGATTATTCAAAGAGGGCATATTTCGTTACAATAAGTAATACTTTATAACAAACGCCGGAATTTCTACTATCGCGATTGGGACTACGGTCGGCTGTACCGTGATAAATTCAGCTGGTATGATTTTAAGAATGAATCAATGTAATTTTGTTAAATTTATTAAAGAACATTTTTGTATCGATGATTATTGGAAGAGGGAATATTTCCTTACAATAACTAATACTTCATAACAAACGCCGGAATTTTTACTATCGCGATTAGGACTACGCTCGGCTGTAGCGTGATAAATACAGTTGCTATGAGTTTTAGATTGAATCAATTTAATTTTTTAAAATTTATTAAAGAACATTTTTATATCGAAGATTATTGGAAGAGGTAATATTCCCTTACAATAAGCAATACTTCATAACAAACGCCGGAATTTTTACTATCGCGATTGGGACTACGCTCGGCTGCACCGTGATAAATGCAACAGCTACTATTTTAAGAATGAATCAATTTAATTTTGTTAAATTTATTAAAGAACATTTTTCTATCGATGATTATTGGAAGAGGTAATATTTCCTTACAATAAGTAATACTTCATAACAAACGCCAGAATTTCTACTATCGCGATTGGGACTACGCTCGGCTGTACCGTAATAAATTCAGCTGCTATGATTTTAAGAATGAATCAATTTAATTTTGTTAAATTTATTAAAGAATATTTTTGTATCGATGATTATTGGAAGAGGGAATATTTCTTTACAATAAGTAATACTTCATAACAAACACCAGAATTTCTACTATAGCGATTGGGACTACGATCGGCTGTACCGTAATAAATTCAGCTGCTATGTTTTTAGAATGAATCAATTTAGTTTTTTTAAATTTATTAAAGAACATTTTTGTATCGATGATTATTGGAAGATTGAATATTTCCTTACAATAAGTAATACTTCATAACAAACACCAGAATTTGTACTATAACGATTGGGACCACGCTCGGCTGTACCGTGATAAATTCAGCTGCTATGATTTTAATAATAAATCAATTTAATTTTGTTAAATTTATTAAAGAACATTTTTGTATAGATGATTATTGGAAGAGGGAATATTTCCTTACAATAAGTAATACTACGTAACAAACACCTGAATTTCTACTATAGCGATTGGGACTACGCTCGGCTGTACCGTGATAAATTCAGCTGCTATGATTTTGAGAATGAATCAATTTAATTTTGTTAAATTTATTAAAGAACATTTTTGTATCGATGATTATTGGAAGAGAGAATATTTCCTTACAATAAGCAATACTTCATAACAAACGCCAGAGTTTCTACTATCGCGATTGGGACTACGCTCGACTGTACCATGATAAATTCAGCTGGTATGATTTTGAGAATGAATCAATGTAATTTTGTTAAATTTCTTAAAGAACATTTTTGTATCGATGATTATTGGAAGAGGGAATATTTCCTTACAATAAGTAATACTTCATAACAAACGCCGGAATTTCTACTATCGCGATTGGGACTACGCTCGGCTATAGCGTGATAAATATAGCTGATATGATTTTTAGATTGAATCAATTTAATTGTTTTAAACTTATTAAACAACATTTGTATATCGAAGATTATTGGAAGAGGTAATTTTCCTTACAATAAGCAATACTTCATAACAAACGCCGGAATTTCTACTATCGCGAGTGGGACTACGCTCGGTTGTACCGTGATAAATGCAACAGCTACTACTTTAAGAATGAATCAATGTAATTTTGTTAAATTTATTAAAGAACATTTTTGTATCGATGATTATGCGAAGAGGGCATATTTCCTTACAATAAGTAATACTTCATAACAAACGCCGGAATTTTACTATCGCGATTGGGACTACGCTCGGCTGTACCGTGATAAATTCAGCTGGTATGATTTTAAGAATGAATCAATGTAATTTTGTTAAATTTATTAAAGAACATTTTTGTATCGATGATTATTGGAAGAGGTAATATTTCCTTACAATAAGTAATACTTCATAACAAACGCCGGAATTTCTACTATCGCGATTGGGACTACGCTCGTCTATAACGTGATAAATATAGCTGATATGATTTTTAGATTGAATCAATTTAATTTTTTTAAACTTATTAAACAATATTTTTATATCGGCGATTATTGGAAGAGGTAAATTTCCTTACAATAAGCAATACTTCATAACAAACGCCGGAACTTCTACTGTCGCGAGTGGGACTACGCTCGGTTGTGATAAATGCAACAGCTACTATTTTAAGAATATCAATTTAATTTAGTTAAATTTATTAAAGAACATTTTTGTATCGATGATTATTGGAAGAGGTAATATTTCCTTACAATAAGTAATACTTCATAACAAACGCCAGAGTTTCTACTATCGCGATTGGGACTACGCTCGGCTGCACCGTGATAAATGCAACAGCTACTATTTTAATAATGAATCAATTTAATTTTGTTAAATTTATTAAAGAACATTTTTCTATCGATGATTATTGGAAGAGGTAATATTTCCTTACAATAAGTAATACTTCATAACAAACGCCGGAATTTCTACTATCGCGATTGGGACTACGCTCGGCTGTACCGTAATAAATTCAGCTGCTATGATTTTAAGAATGAATCAATTTAATTTTGTTAAATTTATTAAAGAATATTTTTGTATCGATGATTATTGGAAGAGGGAATATTTCTTTACAATAAGTAATACTTCATAACAAACACCACAATTTCTACTATGGCGATTGGGACTACGCTCGTCTATAGCGTGATTAATATAGCTGATATGATTTTTAGATTGAATCAATTTAATTTTTTTAAACTTATTAAACAATATTTTTATATCGGCGATTATTGGAAGAGGTAAATTTCCTTACAATAAGCAATACTTCATAACAAACGCCGGAACTTCTACTGTCGCGAGTGGGACTACGCTCGGTTGTGATAAATGCAACAGCTACTATTTTGAGAATATCAATTTAATGTAGTTAAATTTATTAAAGAACATTTTTGTATCGATGATTATTGGAAGAGGTAATATTTCCTTACAATAAGTAATACTTCATAACAAACGCCAGAGTTTCTACTATCGCGATTGGGACTACGCTCGGCTGCACCGTGATAAATGCAACAGCTACTATTTTAATAATGAATCAATTTAATTTTGTTAAATTTATTAAAGAACATTTTTCTATCGATGATTATTGGAAGAGGTAATATTTCCTTATAATAAGTAATACTTCATAACAAACGCCGGAATTTCTACTATCGCGATTGGGACTACGCTCGGCTGTACCGTAATAAATTCAGCTGCTATGATTTTAAGAATGAATCAATTTAATTTTGTTAAATTTATTAAAGAATATTTTTGTATCGATGATTATTGGAAGAGGGAATATTTCTTTACAATAAGTAATACTTCATAACAAACACCACAATTTCTACTATGGCGATTGGGACTACGCTCGGTGTACCGTGATAAATTCGGCTGCTATGATTTTAAGAATGAATCAATTCAATTTTGTTAAATTTATTAAAGAACATTTTTGTATCGATGATTATTGGAAGAGGGAATATTTTATTACAATAAGCAATACTTCATAACAAACGCCGGAATTTCTACTATCGCGTTTGGGACTACGCTCGGCTGTACCGTGATAAATGCAACAGCTACTATTTTAAGAATGAATCAATTTAATTTTGTTTCATTTATTAAAGAACATTTTTGTATCGATGATTATTGGAAGAGGGAATATTTCCTTACAATAAGAAATACTTTATAATAATCGGCTAAATTTCTACTTTTACAATAGGCACTGCGCTCGGCTATAACGTGATAAATACAACAGCTACGATTTTAAGAATGAATCAATTTAATTTTGTTAAATTTATTTAAGAACATTTTTTTGTCGATGATTATTGGAAGAGGGAATATTTCCTTACAATAAGTAACACTTTATAACAAACGCCGGAATTTCTACTATCGCGATTGAGACTACGCTAGACTGTACCGTGATAAATTCAGCTGCTATGATTTTAAGAATGAATCAATTTAATTTTGTTAAATTTATTAAAGAACATTTTTGTATCGATGATTATTGGAAGAGGGAATATTTCCTTACAATAAGTAATACTTCATAACAAACGCCGGAATTTCTACTATCGCGATTGGGACTACGCTCGGCTGTAGCGTGATAAATTCAGCTGCTATGATTTTAAGAATGAACCAATTAAATTTTGTAAAATTTTTTAAAGAATATTTTTGTATCGATGATTATTGGAAGAGGGAATATTTCATTACAATAAGTAATACTTCATAACAAACGCCGGAATTTCTACTACCGCGATTGGGACTACGCTCGGCTGTACCGTGATAAATTCAGTTGCTATGATTTTAAGAATGAATCAATTTAATTTTGTTAAATTTATTAAAGAACATTTTTGTATCGATGATTATTGGAAGAGGGAATATTTCCTTACAATAAGTAATACTTCATAACAAACGCCGGAATTGCTACTATCGCGATTGGGACTACGCTCGGCTGTAGCGTGATAAATTCAGGTGCTATGATTTTAAGAATGAACCAATTTAATTTTGTTAAATTTTTTAAAGAATATTTTTGTATCGGTGATTATTGGAAGAGGGAATATTTCGTTACAATAAGTAATACTTCATAACAAACGCCGGAATTTCTACTATCGCGTTTAGGACTACGCTCGGCTGTACCGTGATAAATGCAACAGCTACTATTTTAAGAATATCAATTTAATTTATTTAAATTTATTAAAGAATATTTTTGTATCGATGATTATTGGAAGAGGTAATATTTCCTTACAATAAGTAATACTTCATAACAAACGCCAGAGTTTCTACTAAAGCGATTGGGACTACGCACGGCTGTACCGTGATAAATTAAGCTGCTATGATTTTAAGAATGAATCAATTTAATTTTGTTTAATTTATTAAAGAACATTTTTGTATCGATGATTATTGGAAGAGGGAATATTTCCTTACAATAAGCAATTCTTCATAACATTCATAACAAACGCCGGAATTTCTACTATCGCGTTTGGGACTACGCTCGGTTGTACCGTGATAAATGCAACAGCTACTATTTTAAGAATATCAATTTAATTTAGTTAAATTTATTAAAGAACATTTTTGTATCGATGATTATTGGAAGAGGTAATATTTCCTTACAATAAGTAATACTTCATAACAAACGCCAGAGTTTCTACTATCGCGATTGGGACTACGCTCGGCTGTACCGTGATAAATTCAGCTGGTATGATTTTGAGAATGAATCATTGTAATTTTGTTAAATTTCTTAAAGAACATTTTTGTATCGATGATTATTGGAAGAGGGAATATTTCCTTACAATAAGTAATACTTCATAACAAACGCCGGAATTTCTACTATCGCGATTGGGACTACGCTCGGCTATAGCGTGATAAATATAGCTGATATGATTTTTAGATTGAATCAATTTAATTTTTTTAAACTTATTAAACAACATTTTTATATCGAAGATTATTGGAAGAGGTAAATTTCCTTACAATAAGCAATACTTCATAACAAACGCTGGAATTTCTACTATCGCGAGTGGGACTACGCTCGGCTGTACCGTGATAAATTCAGCTAGTATGATTTTAAGAATGAACCAATGTAATTTTGTTAAATTTCTTAAAGAACATTTTTGTATCGATGATTATTGGAAGAGGGAATATTTCATTACAATAAGTAATACTTCATAACAAACGCCGGAATTTCTACTACCGCGATTGGGACTACGCTCGGCTGTACCGTGATAAATTCAGTTGCTATGATTTTAAGAATATCAATTTAATTTATTTAAATTTATTAACGAACATTTTTGTATTGAAGATTATTCGAAGAGGGCATATTTCCTTACAATAAGTAATACTTCATAACAAACGCCGGAATTTCTACTATCGCGATTGAGACTACGCTCGGCTGTACCGTGATAAATTCAGCTGGTATGATTTTAAGAATGAATCAATGTAATTTTGTTAAATTTATTAAAGAACATTTTTGTATCGATGATTATTGGAAGAGGTAATATTTCCTTACAATAAGTAATACTTCATAACAAACGCCGGAATTTCTACTATCGCGATTGAAACTACGCTCGGCTGTACCGTGATAAATTCAGCTGGTATGATTTTAAGAATGAATCAATGTAATTTTGTTAAATTTCTTAAAGAACATTTTTGTATCGATGATTATTGGAAGAGGGAATATTTCCTTACAATAAGTAATACTACATAACAAACGCCGGAATTTCTACTATCGCGATTGGGACTACGCTCGTCTATAGCGTGATAAATATAGCTGATATGATTTTTAGATTGAATCAATTTAATTTTTTTAAACTTATTAAACAATATTTTGATATCGGCGATTATTGGAAGAGGTAAATTTCCTTACAATAAGCAATACTTCATAACAAACGCCGGAACTTCTACTGTCGCGAGTGGGACTACGCTCGGTTGTGATAAATACAACAGCTACTATTTTAAGAATGAATCAATTTAATTTTGTTAAATTTATTAAAGAACATTTTTGTATCGATGATTATTCAAAGAGGGCATATTTCGTTACAATAAGTAATACTTTATAACAAACGCCGGAATTTCTACTATCGCGATTGGGACTACGGTCGGCTGTACCGTGATAAATTCAGCTGGTATGATTTTAAGAATGAATCAATGTAATTTTGTTAAATTTATTAAAGAACATTTTTGTATCGATGATTATTGGAAGAGGGAATATTTCCTTACAATAACTAATACTTCATAACAAACGCCGGAATTTTTACTATCGCAATTAGGACTACGCTCGGCTGTAGCGTGATAAATACAGTTGCTATGAGTTTTAGATTGAATAAATTTAATTTTTTAAATTTTATTAAAGAACATTTTTATATCGAAGATTATTGGAAGAGGTAATATTCCCTTACAATAAGCAATACTTCATAACAAACGCCGGAATTTTTACTATCGCGATTGGGACTACGCTCGGCTGCACCGTGATAAATGCAACAGCTACTATTTTAAGAATGAATCAATTTAATTTTGTTAAATTTATTAAAGAACATTTTTCTATCGATGATTATTGGAAGAGGTAATATTTCCTTACAATAAGTAATACTTCATAACAAACGCCAGAATTTCTACTATCGCGATTGGGACTACGCTCGGCTGTACCGTAATAAATTCAGCTGCTATGATTTTAAGAATGAATCAATTTAATTTTGTTAAATTTATTAAAGAATATTTTTGTATCGATGATTATTGGAAGAGGGAATATTTCTTTACAATAAGTAATACTTCATAACAAACACCAGAATTTCTACTATAGCGATTGGGACTACGCTCGGCTGTACCGTAATAAATTCAGCTGCTATGATTTTAAGAATGAATCAATTTAGTTTTGTTAAATTTATTAAAGAACATTTTTGTATCGATGATTATTGGAAGAGGGAATATTTCCTTACAATAAGTAATACTTCATAACAAACACCAGAATTTGTACTATAACGATTGGGACCACGCTCGGCTGTACCGTGATAAATTCGGCTGCTATGATTTTAATAATAAATCAATTTAATTTTGTTAAATTTATTAAAGAACATTTTTGTATAGATGATTATTGGAAGAGGGAATATTTCCTTACAATAAGTAATACTACGTAACAAACACCTGAATTTCTACTATAGCGATTGGGACTACGCTCGGCTGTACCGTGATAAATTCAGCTGCTATGATTTTGAGAATGAATCAATTTAATTTTGTTAAATTTATTAAAGAACATTTTTGTATCGATGATTATTGGAAGAGAGAATATTTCCTTACAATAAGCAATACTTCATAACAAACGCCAGAGTTTCTACTATCGCGATTGGGACTACGCTCGACTGTACCGTGATAAATTCAGCTGGTATGATTTTGAGAATGAATCAATGTAATTTTGTTAAATTTCTTAAAGAACATTTTTGTATCGATGATTATTGGAAGAGGGAATATTTCCTTACAATAAGTAATACTTCATAACAAACCCCGGAATTTCTACTATCGCGATTGGGACTACGCTCGGCTATAGCGTGATAAATATAGCTGATATGATTTTTAGATTGAATCAATTTAATTTTTTTAAACTTATTAAACAACATTTGTATATCGAAGATTATTGGAAGAGGTAATTTTCCTTACAATAAGCAATACTTCATAACAAACGCCGGAATTTCTACTATCGCGAGTGGGACTACGCTCGGTTGTACCGTGATAAATGCAACAGCTACTACTTTAAGAATGAATCAATGTAATTTTGTTAAATTTATTAAAGAACATTTTTGTATCGATGATTATGCGAAGAGGGCATATTTCCTTACAATAAGTAATACTTCATAACAAACGCCGGAATTTTACTATCGCGATTGGGACTACGCTCGGCTGTACCGTGATAAATTCAGCTGGTATGATTTTAAGAATGAATCAATGTAATTTTGTTAAATTTATTAAAGAACATTTTTGTATCGATGATTATTGGAAGAGGTAATATTTCCTTACAATAAGTAATACTTCATAACAAACGCCAGAGTTTCTGCTATCGCGATTGGGACTACGCTCGGCTGAACCGTGATAAATTCAGCTAGTATGATTTTAAGAATGAATCAATGTAATTTTGTTAAATTTCTTAAAGAACATTTTTGTATCGATTATTATTGGAAGAGGGAATATTTCCTTACAATAAGTAATACTTCATAACATACGCCGGAATTTTACTATCGCGATTAGGACTACGCTCGGCTGTAGCGTGATAAATACAGTTGCTATGAGTTTTAGATTGAATCAATTTAATTTTTTTAAACTTATTAAACAACATTTTTATATCGAAGATTATTGGAAGAGGTAATTTTCCTTACAATAAGCAATACTTCATAACAAACGCCGAAATTTCTTCTATCGCGATTAGGACTACGCTCGGCTGTAGCGTGATAAATACAGTTGCTATGAGTTTTAGATTGAATCAATTTAATTTTTTTAAATTTATTAAAGAACATTTTTGTATCGAAGATTATTGGAAGAGGTAATATTTCCTTACAATAAGCAATACTTCATAACAAACGGCGGAATTTTTACTATCGCGACTGGGACTACGCTCGGCTGCACCGTGATAAATGCAACAGCTACTATTTTAAGAATGAATCAATGTAATTTTGATAAATTTATTAAAGAACATTTTTGTATCGATGATTATGCGAAGAGGGCATATTTCCTTACAATAAGTAATACTTCATAACAAACGCCGGAATTTTACTATCGCGATTAGGACTACGCTCGGCTGTAGCGTGATAAATACAGTTGCTATGAGTTTTAGATTGAATCAATTTAATTTTTTTAAATTTATTAAAGAACATTTTTGTATCGAAGATTATTGGAAGAGGTAATATTTCCTTACAATAAGCAATACTTCATAACAAACGGCGGAATTTTTACTATCGCGACTGGGACTACGCTCGGCTGCACCGTGATAAATGCAACAGCTACTATTTTAAGAATGAATCAATTTAATTTTGTTAAATTTATTAAAGAACATTTTTGTATCGATGATTATGCGAAGAGGGCATATTTCCTTACAATAAGTAATACTTCATAACAAACGCCGGAATTTTACTATCGCGATTAGGACTACGCTCGGCTGTAGCGTGATAAATACAGTTGCTATGAGTTTTAGATTGAATCAATTTAATTTTTTTAAACTTATTAAACAACATTTTTATATCGAAGATTATTGGAAGAGGTAATTTTCCTTACAATAAGCAATACTTCATACAATAAGCAATACTTCATAACAAAATTTCTTCTATCGCGAGTGGGACTACGCTCGGTTGTACCGTGATAAATGCAACAGCTACTATTTTAAGAATGAATCAATGTAATTTTGATAAATTTATTAAAGAACATTTTTGTATCGATGATTATGCGAAGAGGGCATATTTCCTTACAATAAGTAATACTTCATAACAAACGCCGGAATTTTACTATCGCGATTAGGACTACGCTCGGCTGTAGCGTGATAAATACAGTTGCTATGAGTTTTAGATTGAATCAATTTAATTTTTTTAAATTTATTAAAGAACATTTTTGTATCGAAGATTATTGGAAGAGGTAATATTTCCTTACAATAAGCAATACTTCATAACAAACGGCGGAATTTTTACTATCGCGACTGGGACTACGCTCGGCTGCACCGTGATAAATGCAACAGCTACTATTTTAAGAATGAATCAATTTAATTTTGTTAAATTTATTAAAGAACATTTTTCTATCGATGATTATTGGAAGAGGTAATATTTCCTTACAATAAGTAATACTTCATAACAAACGCCAGAATTTCTACTATCGCGATTGGGGCTACGCTCGGCTGTACCGTAATAAATTCAGCTGCTATGTTTTTAAGAATGAATCAATTTAATTTTGTTAAATTTATTAAAGAATATTTTTGTATCGATGATTATTGGAAGAGGGAATATTTCCTTACAATAAGTAATACTTCATAACAAACACCAGAATTTCTACTATAACGATTGGGACTACGCTCGGCTGTACCGTGATAAATTCAGCTGCTATGATTTTAATAATAAATCAATTTAATTTTGTTAAATTTATTATAGAACATTTTTGTATCGATGATTATTGGAAGAGGGAATATTTCCTTACAATAAGTAATACTACGTAACAAACACCTGAATTTCTACTATAGCGATTGGGACTACGCTCGGCTGTACCGTGATAAATTCAGCTGCTATGATTTTGAGAATGAATCAATTTAATTTTGTTAAATTTATTAAAGAACATTTTTGTATCGATGATTATTGGAAGAGAGAATATTTCCTTACAATAAGCAATACTTCATAACAAACGCCAGAGTTTCTACTATCGCGATTGGGACTACGCTCGGCTGTACCGTGATAAATGCAACAGCTACTATTTTAAGAATGAATCAATTTAATTTTGTTACATTTATTAAAGAACATTTTTGTATCGATGATTATTGGAAGAGGGAATATTTCCTTACAATAAGTAATACTTCATAACAAACACCACAATTTCTACTATAGCGATTGGGACTACGCTCGGTGTACCGTGATAAATTCAGCTGCTATGATTTTATGAATAAATCAATTTAATTTTGTTAAATTTATTAAAGAACATTTTTGTATCGATGATTATTGGAAGAGGTAATATTTCCTTACAATAAGTAATACTTCATAACAAACGCCAGAATTTCTACTATCGCGATTGGGACTACGCTCGGCTGTACCGTAATAAATTCAGCTGCTATGATTTTAAGAATGAATCAATTTAATTTTGTTAAATTTATTAAAGAATATTTTTGTATTGATGATTATTGGAAGAGGGAATATTTCTTTACAATAAGTAATACTTCATAACAAACACCAGAATTTCTACTATAGCGATTGGGACTACGCTCGGCTGTACCGTAATAAATTCAGCTGCTATGATTTTAAGAATGAATCAATTTAGTTTTGTTAAATTTATTAAAGAACATTTTTGTATCGATGATTATTGGAAGAGAGAATATTTCCTTACAATAAGCAATACTTCATAACAAACGCCAGAGTTTCTACTATCGCGATTGGGACTACGCTCGGCTGTACCGTGATAAATTCAGCTGGTATGATTTTGAGAATGAATCAATGTAATTTTGTTAAATTTCTTAAAGAACATTTTTGTATTCATGATTATTGGAAGAGGGAATATTTCCTTACAATAAGTAATACTTCATAACAAACGCCAGAATTTCTACTATCGCGATTGGGGCTACGCTCGGCTGTACCGTAATAAATTCAGCTGCTATGTTTTTAAGAATGAATCAATTTAATTTTGTTAAATTTATTAAAGAATATTTTTGTATCGATGATTATTGGAAGAGGGAATATTTCTTTACAATAAGTAATACTTCATAACAAACACCAGAATTTCTACTATAGCGATTGGGACTACGCTCGGCTGTACCGTAATAAATTCAGCTGCTATGATTTTAAGAATGAATCAATTTAGTTTTGTTAAATTTATTAAAAAACATTTTTGTATCGATGATTATTGGAAGAGGGAATATTTCCTTACAATAAGTAATACTTCATAACAAACACCAGAATTTCTACTATAACGATTGGGACTACGCTCGGCTGTACCGTGATAAATGCAACAGCTACTTTTTTAAGAATGAATCAATTTAATTTTGTTCAATTTATTAAAGAACATTTTTCTATCGATGATTATTGGAAGAGAGAATATTTCCTTACAATAAGCAATACTTCATAACAAACGCCAGAGTTTCTACTATCGCGATTGGGACTACGCTCGGCTGTACCGTGATAAATTCAGCTGGTATGATTTTGAGAATGAATCAATGTAATTTTGTTAAATTTCTTAAAGAACATTTTTGTATCGATGATTATTGGAAGAGGGAATATTTCCTTACAATAAGTAATACTTCATAACAAACGCCGGAATTTCTACTATCGCGATTGGGACTACGCTCGGCTATAGCGTGATAAATATAGCTGATATGATTTTTAGATTGAATCAATTTAATTTTTTTAAACTTATTAAACAACATTTGTATATCGAAGATTATTGGAAGAGGTAATTTTCCTTACAATAAGCAATACTTCATAACAAACGCCGGAATTTCTACTATCGCGAGTGGGACTACGCTCGGTTGTACCGTGATAAATGCAACAGCTACTATTTTAAGAATGAATCAATGTAATTTTGTTAAATTTATTAAAGAACATTTTTGTATCGATGATTATGCGAAGAGGGCATATTTCCTTACAATAAGTAATACTTCATAACAAACGCCGGAATTTTACTATCGCGATTGGGACTACGCTCGGCTGTACCGTAATAAATTCAGCTGGTATGATTTTAAGAATGAATCAATGTAATTTTGTTAAATTTATTAAAGAACATTTTTGTATCGATGATTATTGGAAGAGGTAATATTTCCTTACAATAAGTAATACTTCATAACAAACGCCAGAGTTTCTGCTATCGCGATTGGGACTACGCTCGGCTGTACCGTGATAAATTCAGCTAGTATGATTTTAAGAATGAATCAATGTAATTTTGTTAAATTTCTTAAAGAACATTTTTGTATCGATTATTATTGGAAGAGGGAATATTTCCTTACAATAAGTAATACTTCATAACAAACGCCGGAATTTTACTATCGCGATTAAGACTACGCTCGGCTGTAGCGTGATAAATACAGTTGCTATGAGTTTTAGATTGAATCAATTTAATTTTTTTAAACTTATTAAACAACATTTTTATATCGAAGATTATTGGAAGAGGTAATTTTCCTTACAATAAGCAATACTTCATACAATAAGCAATACTTCATAACAAAATTTCTTCTATCGCGAGTGGGACTACGCTCGGTTGTACCGTGATAAATGCAACAGCTACTATTTTAAGAATGAATCAATGTAATTTTGTTAAATTTATTAAAGAACATTTTTGTATCGATGATTATGCGAAGAGGGCATATTTCCTTACAATAAGTAATACTTCATAACAAACGCCTGAATTTTACTATCGCGATTAGGACTACGCTCGGCTGTAGCGTGATAAATACAGTTGCTATGAGTTTTAGATTGAATCAATTTAATTTTTTTAAACTTATTAAACAACATTTTTATATCGAAGATTATTGGAAGAGGTAATTTTCCTTACAATAAGCAATACTTCATAACAAACGCCGAAATTTCTTCTATCGCGACTGGGACTACGCTCGGCTGCACCGTGATAAATGCAACAGCTACTATTTTAAGAATGAATCAATTTAATTTTGTTCAATTTATTAAAGAACATTTTTCTATCCATGATTATTGGAAGAGGTAATATTTCCTTACAATAAGTAATACTTCATAACAAACGCCAGAATTTCTACTATCGCGATTGGGGCTACGCTCGGCTGTACCGTAATAAATTCAGCTGCTATGTTTTTAAGAATGAATCAATTTAATTTTGTTAAATTTATTAAAGAATATTTTTGTATCGATGATTATTGGAAGAGGGAATATTTCTTTACAATAAGTAATACTTCATAACAAACACCAGAATTTCTACTATAGCGATTGGGACTACGCTCGGCTGTACCGTGATAAATTCAGCTGCTATGATTTTAAGAATGAATCAATTTAGTTTTGTTAAATTTATTAAAGAACATTTTTGTATCGATGATTATTGGAAGAGGGAATATTTCCTTACAATAAGTAATACTTCATAACAAACACCAGAATTTCTACTATAACGATTGGGACTACGCTCGGCTGTACCGTGATAAATTCAGCTGCTATGATTTTAATAATAAATCAATTTAATTTTGTTAAATTTATTATAGAACATTTTTGTATCGATTATTATTGGAAGAGGGAATATTTCCTTACAATAAGTAATACTTCATAACAAACGCCGGAATTTTACTATCGCGATTAGGACTACGCTCGGCTGTAGCGTGATAAATACAGTTGCTATGAGTTTTAGATTGAATCAATTTAATTTTTTTAAACTTATTAAACAACATTTTTATATCGAAGATTATTGGAAGAGTTAATTTTCCTTACAATAAGCAATACTTCATAACAAACGCCGAAATTTCTTCTATCGCGAGTGGGACTACGCTCGGTTGTACCGTGATAAATGCAACAGCTACTATTTTAAGAATGAATCAATGTAATTTTGTTAAATTTATTAAAGAACATTTTTGTATCGATGATTATGCGAAGAGGGCATATTTCCTTACAATAAGTAATACTTCATAACAAACGCCGGAATTTTATTATCGCGATTAGGACAACGCTCGGCTGTAGCGTGATAAATACAGTTGCTATGAGTTTTAGATTGAATCAATTTAATTTTTTTAAACTTATTAAACAACATTTTTATATCGAAGATTATTGGAAGAGGTCATTTTCCTTACAATAAGCAATACTTCATAACAAACGCCGAAATTTCTTCTATCGCGACTGGGACTACGCTCGGCTGCACCGTGATAAATGCAACAGCTACTATTTTAAGAATGAATCAATTTAATTTTGTTCAATTTATTAAAGAACATTTTTCTATCGATGATTATTGGAAGAGGTAATATTTCCTTACAATAAGTAATACTTCATAACAAACGCCAGAATTTCTACTATCGCGATTGGGGCTACGCTCGGCTGTACCGTAATAAATTCAGCTGCTATGTTTTTAAGAATGAATCAATTTAATTTTGTTAAATTTATTAAAGAATATTTTTGTATCGATGATTATTGGAAGAGGGAATATTTCTTTACAATAAGTAATACTTCATAACAAACACCAGAATTTCTACTATAGCGATTGGGACTACGCTCGGCTGTACCGTGATAAATTCAGCTGCTATGATTTTAAGAATGAATCAATTTAGTTTTGTTAAATTTATTAAAGAACATTTTTGTATCGATGATTATTGGAAGAGGGAATATTTCCTTACAATAAGTAATACTTCATAACAAACACCAGAATTTCTACTATAACGATTGGGACTACGCTCGGCTGTACCGTGATAAATTCAGCTGCTATGATTTTAATAATAAATCAATTTAATTTTGTTAAATTTATTAAAGAACATTTTTGTATCGATGATTATTGGAAGAGGGAATATTTCCTTACAATAAGTAATACTTCATAACAAACACCAGAATTTCTACTATAACGATTGGGACTACGCTCGGCTGTACCGTGATAAATTCAGCTGCTATGATTTTAAGAATGAATCAATTTAGTTTTGTTAAATTTATTAAAGAACATTTTTGTATCGATGATTATTGGAAGAGAGAATATTTCCTTACAATAAGCAATACTTCATAACAAACGCCAGAGTTTCTACTATCGCGATTGGGACTACGCTCGGCTGTACCGTGATAAATGCAACAGCTACTATTTTAAGAATGAATCAATGTAATTTTGTTAAATTTATTAAAGAAAATTTTTGTATCGATGATTATGCGAAGAGGGCATATTTCCTTACAATAAGTAATACTTCATAACAAACGCCGGAATTTTACTATCGCGATTAGGACTACGCTCGGCTGTATCGTGATAAATACAGTTGCTATGAGTTTTAGATTGAATCAATTTAATTTTTTTAAACTTATTAAACAACATTTTTATATCGAAGATTATTGGAAGAGGTAATTTTCCTTACAATAAGCAATACTTCATAACAAACGCCGAAATTTCTTCTATCGCGACTGGGACTACGCTCGGCTGCACCGTGATAAATGCAACAGCTACTATTTTAAGAATGAATCAATTTAATTTTGTTCAATTTATTAAAGAACATTTTTCTATCGATGATTATTGGAAGAGGTAATATTTCCTTACAATAAGTAATACTTCATAATAAACGCCAGAGTTTCTACTATCGCGATTGGGACTACGCTCGGCTGTACCGTGATAAATGCAACAGCTTCTATTTTAAGAATGAATCAATTTAATTTTGTTACATTTATTAAAGAACATTTTTGTATCGATGATTATTGGAAGAGGGAATATTTCCTTACAATAAGTAATACTTCATAACAAACACCACAATTTCTACTATAGCGATTGGGACTACGCTCGGTGTACCGTGATAAATTCAGCTGCTATGATTTTATGAATAAATCAATTTAATTTTGTTAAATTTATTAAAGAACATTTTTGTATCGATGATTATTGGAAGAGGGAATATTTCCTTACAATAAGTAATACTTCATAACAAACGCCGGAATTTCTACTATAACGATTGGGACTACGCTCGGCTGTACCGTGATAAATTCAGCTGCTATGATTTTAAGAATGAATCAATTTAGTTTTGTTAAATTTATTAAAGAACATTTTTGTATCGATGATTATTGGAAGAGAGAATATTTCCTTACAATAAGCAATACTTCATAACAAACGCCAGAGTTTCTACTATCGCGATTGGGACTACGCTCGGCTGTACCGTGATAAATGCAACAGCTTCTATTTTAAGAATGAATCAATTTAATTTTGTTACATTTATTAAAGAACATTTTTGTATCGATGATTATTGGAAGAGGGAATATTTCCTTACAATAAGTAATACTTCATAACAAACACCACAATTTCTACTATAGCGATTGGGACTACGCTCGGTGTACCGTGATAAATTCAGCTGCTATGATTTTATGAATAAATCAATTTAATTTTGTTAAATTTATTAAAGAACATTTTTGTATCGATGATTATTGGAAGAGGGAATATTTCCTTACAATAAGTAATACTTCATAACAAACGCCGGAATTTTACTATCGCGATTAGGACTACGCTCGGCTGTAGCGTGATAAATACAGTTGCTATGAGTTTTAGATTGAATCAATTTAATTTTTTTAAACTTATTAAACAACATTTTTATATCGAAGATTATTGGAAGAGGTAATTTTCCTTACAATAAGCAATACTTCATAACAAACGCCGAAATTTCTTCTATCGCGAGTGGGACTACGCTCGGTTGTACCGTGATAAATGCAACAGCTACTATTTTAAGAATGAATCAATGTAATTTTGTTAAATTTATTAAAGAAAATTTTTGTATCGATGATTATGCGAAGAGGGCATATTTCCTTACAATAAGTAATACTTCATAACAAACGCCGGAATTTTACTATCGCGATTAGGACTACGCTCGGCTGTATCGTGATAAATACAGTTGCTATGAGTTTTAGATTGAATCAATTTAATTTTTTTAAACTTATTAAACAACATTTTTATATCGAAGATTATTGGAAGAGGTAATTTTCCTTACAATAAGCAATACTTCATAACAAACGCCGAAATTTCTTCTATCGCGACTGGGACTACGCTCGGCTGCACCGTGATAAATGCAACAGCTACTATTTTAAGAATGAATCAATTTAATTTTGTTCAATTTATTAAAGAACATTTTTCTATCGATGATTATTGGAAGAGGTAATATTTCCTTACAATAAGTAATACTTCATAATAAACACCAGAATTTCTACTATCGCGATTGGGGCTACGCTCGGCTGTACCGTAATAAATTCAGCTGCTATGTTTTTAAGAATGAATCAATTTAATTTTGTTAAATTTATTAAAGAATATTTTTGTATCGATGATTATTGGAAGAGGGAATATTTCTTTACAATAAGTAATACTTCATAACAAACACCAGAATTTCTACTATAGCGATTGGGACTACGCTCGGCTGTACCGTGATAAATTCAGCTGCTATGATTTTAAGAATGAATCAATTTAGTTTTGTTAAATTTATTAAAGAACATTTTTGTACCGATGATTATTGGAAGAGGGAATATTTCCTTACAATAAGTAATACTTCATAACAAACACCAGAATTTCTACTATAACGATTGGGACTACGCTCGGCTGTACCGTGATAAATTCAGCTGCTATGATTTTAATAATAAATCAATTTAATTTTGTTAAATTTATTATAGAACATTTTTGTATCGATGATTATTGGAAGAGGGAATATTTCCTTACAATAAGTAATACTACGTAACAAACACCTGAATTTCTACTATAGCGATTGGGACTACGCTCGGCTGTACCGTGATAAATTCAGCTGCTATGATTTTGAGAATGAATCAATTTAATTTTGTTAAATTTATTAAAGAACATTTTTGTATCGATGATTATTGGAAGAGAGAATATTTCCTTACAATAAGCAATACTTCATAACAAACGCCAGAGTTTCTACTATCGCGATTGGGACTACGCTCGGCTGTACCGTGATAAATGCAACAGCTACTATTTTAAGAATGAATCAATTTAATTTTGTTACATTTATTAAAGAACATTTTTGTATCGATGATTATTGGAAGAGGGAATATTTCCTTACAATAAGTAATACTTCATAACAAACACCACAATTTCTACTATAGCGATTGGGACTACGCTCGGTGTACCGTGATAAATTCAGCTGCTATGATTTTATGAATAAATCAATTTAATTTTGTTAAATTTATTAAAGAACATTTTTGTATCGATGATTATTGGAAGAGGGAATATTTCCTTACAATAAGCAATACTTCATAACAATGGCCGGAATTTCTACTATCGCGCTTGGGACTACGCTCGGCTGTACCGTGATAAATGCAACAGCTACTATTTTAAGAAAGAATCAATTTAATATTTTTTTATTTATTAAAGAACATTTTTATATCGAAGATTATTCGAAGAGGTAATATTTCCTTACAATAAGTAATACTTCATAACAAACGCCAGAGTTTCTACTATCGCGATTGGGACTACGCTCGGCTGTACCGTGATAAATTCAGCTGCTATGATTTTAAGAATGAATCAATTCAATTTTGTTAAATTTATTAAAGAACATTTTTGTATCGATGATTATTGGAAGAGGGAATATTTCCTTACAATAAGCAATACTTCATAACAAACGCCGGAATTTCTACTATCGCGTTTGGGACTACGCTCGGCTGTACCGTGATAAATGCAACAGCTACTATTTTAAGAATGAATCAATTTAATTTTGTTTCATTTATTAAAGAACATTTTTGTATCGATGATTATTGGAAGAGGGAATATTTCCTTACAATAAGAAATACTTTATAATAATCGGCTAAATTTCTACTTTTACAATAGGCACTGCGCTGGGCTATAACGTGATAAATGCAACAGCTACGATTTTAAGAATGAATCAATTTAATTTTGTTAAATTTATTTAAGAACATTTTTTTATCGATGATTATTGGAAGAGGGAATATTTCCTTACAATAAGTAACACTTTATAGCAAACGCCGGAATTTCTACTATCGCGATTGGGACTACGCTCGGCTGTACCGTGATAAATTCAGCTGCTATGATTTTAAGAATGAATCAATTTAATTTTGTTAAATTTATTAAAGAACATTTTTGTATCGATGATTATTGGAAGAGGGAATATTTCCTTACAATAAGTAATACTTCATAACAAACACCAGAATTTCTACTATAACGATTGGGACTACGCTCGGCTGTAGCGTGATAAATTCAGCTGCTACGATTTTAATAATAAATCAATTTAATTTTGTTAAATTTATTATAGAACATTTTTGTATCGATGATTATTGGAAGAGGGAATATTTCCTTACAATAAGTAAAACTACGTAACAAACACCTGAATTTCTACTATAGCGATTGGGACTACGCTCGGCTGTACCGTGATAAATTCAGCTGCTATGATTTTGAGAATGAATCAATTTAATTTTGTTAAATTTATTAAAGAACATTTTTGTATCGATGATTATTGGAAGAGAGAATATTTCCTTACAATAAGCAATACTTCATAACAAACGCCGGAATTTCTACTATCGCGTTTGGGACTACGCTCGGCTGTACCGTGATAAATGCAACAGCTACTATTTTAAGAATGAATCAATTTAATTTTGTTACATTTATTAAAGAACATTTTTGTATCGATGATTATTGGAAGAGGGAATATTTCCTTACAATAAGTAATACTTCATAACAAACACCACAATTTCTACTATAGCGATTGGGACTACGCTCGGTGTACCGTGATAAATTCAGCTGCTATGATTTTATGAATAAATCAATTTAATTTTGTTAAATTTATTAAAGAACATTTTTGTATCGATGATTATTGGAAGAGGGAATATTTCCTTACAATAAGCAATACTTCATAACAAACGCCGGAATTTCTACTATCGCGCTTGGGACTACGCTCGGCTGTACCGTGATAAATGCAACAGCTACTATTTTAAGAATGAATCAATTTAATTTTTTTTTATTTATTAAAGAACATTTTTATATCGAAGATTATTCGAAGTGGTAATATTTCCTTAGAATAAGTAATACTTCATAACAAACGCTAGAGTTTCTACTATCGCGATTGGGACTACGCTCGGCTGTACCGTGATAAATTCAGCTGCTATGATTTTAAGAATGAATCAATTCAATTTTGTTAAATTTATTAAAGAACATTTTTGTATCGATGATTATTGGAAGAGGGAATATTTCCTTACAATAAGCAATACTTCATAACAAACGCCGGAATTTCTACTATCGCGTTTGGGACTACGCTCGGCTGTACCGTGATAAATGCAACAGCTACTATTTAAAGAATGAATCAATTTAATTTTGTTTCATTTATTAAAGAACATTTTTGTATCGATGATTATTGGAAGAGGGAATATTTCCTTACAATAAGAAATACTTTATAATAATCGGCTAAATTTCCACTTTTACAATAGGCACTGCGCTCGGCTATAACGTGATAAATGCAACAGCTACGATTTTAAGAATGAATCAATTTAATTTTGTTAAATTTATTTAAGAACATTTTTTTATCGATGATTATTGGAAGAGGGAATATTTCCTTACAATAAGTAACACTTTATAACAAACGCCGGAATTTCTACTATCGCGATTGGGACTACGCTCGGCTGTACCGTGATAAATTCAGCTGCTATGATTTTAAGAATGAATCAATTTAATTTTGTTAAATTTATTAAAGAACATTTTTGTATCGATGATTATTGGAAGAGGGAATATTTCCTTACAATAAGTAATACTTCATAACAAACGCCGGAATTTCTACAATCGCGATTGGGACTACGCTCGGCTGTAGCGTAATAAATTCAGCTGCTATGATTTTAAGAATGAACCAATTTAATTTTGTTAAATTTTTTAAAGAATATTTTTGTATCTATGATTATTGGAAGAGGGAATATTTCCTTACAATAAGTAATACTTCATAACAAACGCCGGAATTTCTACTATCGCGATTGGGACTACGCTCGGCTGTACCGTGATAAATTCAGTTGCTATGATTTTAAGAATGAATCAATTTAATTTTGTTAAATTTATTAAAGAACAGTTTTGTATCATTTTTGTTGTATATATTAAAGAACATTTTTGTTTTTGTTAAATTTTTTAAAGAATATTTTTGTATCGATGATTATTGGAAGAGGGAATATTTCCTTACAATAAGTAATAATTCATAACAAATGCCGGAGTTTCTACTATCGCGATTGGGACTACGCACGGCTGTACCGTGATAAATGCAACAGCTACTATTTTAAGAATATCAATTTAATTTAGTTAAATTTATTAAAGAATATTTTTGTATCGATGATTATTTGAAGAGGTAATATTTCCTTACAATAAGTAATACTTCATAACAAACGCCAGAGTTTCTACTATAGCGATTGGGACTACGCACGGCTGTACCGTGATAAATTCAGCTGCTATGATTTTAAGAATGAATCAATTTAATTTTGTTAAATTTATTAAAGAACGTTTTTGTATCGATGATTATTGGAAGAGGGAATATTTCCTTACAATAAGCAATACTTCATAACATTCATAACAAACGCCGGAATTTCTACTATCGCGTTTGGGACTACGCTCTGCTGTACCGTGATAAATGCAACAGCTACTATTTTAAGAATGAATCAATTTAATTTTTTTTTATTTGTTAAAGAACATTTGTATATCGAAGATTATTCGAAGAGGTAATATTTCCTTACAATAAGTAATACTTCATAACAAACGCCGGAATTTCTACTATCGCGATTGGGACTACGCTCGGCTGTACCGTGATAAATTCGGCTGCTATGATTTTAAGAATGAATCAATTTAATTTTGATAAATTTATTAAAGAACATTTTTGTATCGATGATTATTGGAAGAGGGAATATTTCCTTACAATAAGTAATACTTCATAACCAACGCCCAAATTTCTACTATCACGATTGGGACTACGCTCGGCTGTAGCGTGATAAATTCAGCTGCTATGATTTTAAGAATGAACCAATTTAATTTTGTTAAATTTTTTAAAGAATATTTTTGTATCGATGATTATTGGAAGAGGGAATATTTCCTTACAATAAGTAATACTTCATAACAAACGCCGGAATTTCTACTATCGCGATTGGGACTACGCTCGGCTGTACCGTGATAAATTCAGTTGCTATGATTTTAAGAATGAATCAATTTAATTTTGTTAAATTTATTAAAGAACATTTTTGTATCGATGATTATTGGAAAAGGGAATATTTCCTTACAATAAGTAATACATCATAACAAATGCCGGAGTTTCTACTATCGCGATTGGGACTACACTCGGCTGTACCGTGATAAATGCAACAGCTACTATTTTAAGAATATCAATTTAATTTAGTTAAATTTATTAAAGAATATTTTTGTATCGATGATTATTGGAAGAGGTAATATTTCCTTACAATAAGTAATACTTCATAACAAACGCCAGAGTTTCTACTATAGCGATTGGGACTACGCACGGCTGTACCGTGATAAATTCAGCTGCTATGATTTTAAGAATGAATCAATTTAATTTTGTTAAATTTATTAAAGAACATTTTTGTATCGATGATTATTGGAAGAGGGAATATTTCCTTACAATAAGCAATACTTCATAACATTCATAACAAACACCGGAATTTCTACTATCGCGTTTGGGACTACGCTCGGCTGTACCGTGATAAATGCAACAGCTACTATTTTAAGAATATCAATTTAATTTAGTTAAATTTATTAAAGAATATTTTTGTATCGATGATTATTGGAAGAGGTAATATTTCCTTACAATAAGTAATACTTCATAACAAACGCCAGAGTTTCTACTATAGCGATTGGGACTACGCACGGCTGTACCGTGATAAATTCAGCTGCTATGATCTTAAGAATGAATCAATTTAATTTTGTTAAATTTATTAAAGAACATTTTTGTATCGATGATTATTGGAAGAGGGAATATTTCCTTACAATAAGTAATACTTCATAACAAACGCCGGAACTTCTACTATCACGATTGGGACTACGCTCGGCTGTAGCGTGATAAATTCAGCTGCTATGATTTTAAGAATGAACCAATTTAATTTTGTTAAATTTTTCAAAGAATATTTTTGTATCGATGATTATTGGAAGAGGGAATATTTCCTTACAATAAGTAATACTTCATAACAAACGCCGGAATTTCTACTATCGCGATTGGGACTACGCTCGGCTATACCGTGATAAATTCAGTTGCTATGATTTTAAGAATGAACCAATTTAATTTTGTTAAATTTTTTAAAGAATATTTTTGTATCGATGATTATTGGAAGAGGGAATATTTCCTTACAATAAGTAATACTTCATAACAAACGCCGGAATTTCTACTATCGCGATTGGGACTACGCTCGGCTGTACTGTGATAAATGCAACAGCTACTATTTTAAGAATATCAATTTAATTTAGTTAAATTTATTAAAGAATATTTTTGTATCGATGATTATTGGAGAGGTAATATTTCCTTACAATAAGTAATACTTCATAACAAACGCCAGAGTTTCTACTATAGCGATTGGGACTACGCACGGCTGTACCGTGATAAATTCAGCTGCTATGATTTTAATAATGAATCAATTTAATTTTGTTAAATTTATTAAAGAACATTTTTGTATCGATGATTATTGGAAGAGGGAATATTTCCTTACAATAAGTAATACTTCATAACATTCATAACAAACGCCGGAAATTCTACTATCGCGTTTGGGACTACGCTCTGCTGTAGCGTGATAAATGCAACAGCTACTATTTTAAGAATGAATCAATTTAATTTTTTTTTATTTATTAAAGAACATTTTTATATCGAAGATTATTCGAAGAGGTAATATTTCCTTACAATAAGTAATACTTCATAACAAACGCCGGAATTTCTACTATCGCGATTGGGACTACGCTCGGCTGTACCGTGATAAATTCGGCTGCTATGATTTTAAGAATGAATCAATTTAATTTTGTTAAATTTATTAAAGAACATTTTTGTATCGATGATTATTGGAAGAGGGAATATTTCCTTACAATAAGTAATACTTCATAACAAACGCCGGAATTTCTACTATCACGATTGGGACTACGCTCGGCTGTAGCGAGATAAATTCAGCTGCTATGATTTTAAGAATGAACCAATTTAATTTTGTTAAATTTTTTAAAGAATATTTTTGTATCGATGATTATTGGAAGAGGGAATATTTCCTTACAATAAGTAATACTTCATAACAAACGCCGGAATTTCTACTATCGCGATTGGGACTACGCTCGGCTGTACCGTGATAAATTCAGTTGCTACTATTTTAAGAATGGATCAATTTAATTTTGTTAAATTTATTAAAGAACATTTTTGTATCGATGATTATTGGAAAAGGGAATATTTCCTTACAATAAGTAATACTTCATAACAAATGCCGGAGTTTCTACTATCGCGATTGGGACTACGATCGGCTGTACCGTGATAAATGCAACAGCTACTATTTTAAGAATATCAATTTAATTTAGTTAAATTTATTAAAGAATATTTTTGTATCGATGATTATTGGAAGAGGTAATATTTCCTTACAATAAGTAATACTTCATAACAAATGCCGGAATTTCTACTATCGCGTTTGGGACTACGCTCGGCTGTACCGTGATAAATGCAACAGCTACTATTTTAAGAATATCAATTTAATTTAGTTAAATTTATTAAAGAATATTTTTGTATCGATGATTATTGGAAGAGGTAATATTTCCTTACAATAAGTAATACTTCATAACAAACGCCAAAATTTCTACTATCGCGATTGGGACTACGCTCGGCTGTACCGTGATAAATTCAGCTGCTATGATTTTAAGAATGAATCAATTCAATTTTGTTAAATTTATTAAAGAACATTTTTGTATCGATGATTATTGGAAGAGGGAATATTTCCTTACAATAAGCAATACTTCATAACAAACGCCGGAATTTCTACTATCGCGTTTGGGACTACGCTCGGCTGTACCGTGATAAATTCAGTTGCTACTATTTTAAGAATGATTCAATTTAATTTTGTTAAATTTATTAAAGAATATTTTTGTATCGATGATTATTGGAAGAGGGAAGATTTCCTTACAATAAGTAATACTTCATAACAAACGCCGGAATTTCTACTATCGCGATTGGGACTACGCTCGGCTGTACCGTGATAAATTCAGTTGCTATGATTTTAAGAATGAATCAATTTAATTTTGTTAAATTTATTAAAGAACATTTTTGTATCGATGATTATTGGAAAAGGGAATATTTCCTTACAATAAGTAATACTTCATAACAAATGCCGGAATTTCTACTATCGCGATTGGGACTACGCTCGGCTGTACCGTGATAAATTCAGCTGCTATGATTTTAAGAATGAATCAATTTAATTTTGTTAAATTTATTAAAGAACATTTTTGTATCGATGATTATTGGAAGAGCGAATATTTCCTTACAATAAGTAATACTTCATAACAAACGCCGGAATTTCTACTATAGCGATTGGGACTACGCACGGCTGTACCGTGATAAATTAAGCTGATATGATTTTAAGAATGAATCAATTTAATTTTGTTAAATTTATTAAAGAACATTTTTGTATCGATGATTATTGGAAGAGGGAATATTTCCTTACAATAAGCAATACTTCATGACATTCATAACAAACGCCGGAATTTCTACTATCGCGTTTGGGACTACGCTCGGCTGTACCGTGATAAATGCAACAGCTACTATTTTAAGAATGAATCAATTTAATTTTTTTTTATTTATTAAAGAACATTTTTATATCGAAGATTATTCGAAGAGGTAATATTTCCTTACAATAAGTAATACTTCATAACAAACGCCAGAGTTTCTACTATAGCGATTGGGACTACGCACGGCTGTACCGTGATAAATTCAGCTGCTATGATTTTAAGAATGAATCAATTTAATTTTGTTAAATTTATTAAAGAACATTTTTGTATCGATGATTATTGGAAGAGGGAATATTTCCTTACAATAAGTAATACTTCATAACAAACGCCGGAATTTCTACTATCACGATTGGGACTACGCTCGGCTGTAGCGTGATAAATTCAGCTACTATGATTTTAAGAATGAACCAATTTAATTTTGTTAAATTTTTTAAAGAATATTTTTGTATCGATGATTATTGGAAGAGGGAAGATTTCCTTACAATAAGTAATACTTCATAACAAACGCCGGAATTTCTACTATCGCGATTGGGACTACGCTCGGCTGTACCGTGATAAATTCAGTTGCTATGATTTTAAGAATGAATCAATTTAATTTTGTTAAATTTATTAAAGAACATTTTTGTATCGATGATTATTGGAAAAGGGAATATTTCCTTACAATAAGTAATACTTCATAACAAATGCCGGAATTTCTACTATCGCGTTTGGGACTACGCTCGGCTGTACCGTGATAAATGCAACAGCTACTATTTTAAGAATATCAATTTAATTTAGTTAAATTTATTAAAGAATATTTTTGTATCGATGATTATTGGAAGAGGTAATATTTCCTTACAATAAGTAATACTTCATAACAAACGCCAAAATTTCTACTATCGCGATTGGGACTACGCTCGGCTGTACCGTGATAAATTCAGCTGCTATGATTTTAAGAATGAATCAATTCAATTTTGTTAAATTTATTAAAGAACATTTTTGTATCGATGATTATTGGAAGAGGGAATATTTCCTTACAATAAGCAATACTTCATAACAAACGCCGGAATTTCTACTATCGCGTTTGGGACTACGCTCGGCTGTACCGTGATAAATTCAGTTGCTACTATTTTAAGAATGATTCAATTTAATTTTGTTAAATTTATTAAAGAATATTTTTGTATCGATGATTATTGGAAGAGGGAAGATTTCCTTACAATAAGTAATACTTCATAACAAACGCCGGAATTTCTACTATCGCGATTGGGACTACGCTCGGCTGTACCGTGATAAATTCAGTTGCTATGATTTTAAGAATGAATCAATTTAATTTTGTTAAATTTATTAAAGAACATTTTTGTATCGATGATTATTGGAAAAGGGAATATTTCCTTACAATAAGTAATACTTCATAACAAATGCCGGAATTTCTACTATCGCGATTGGGACTACGCTCGGCTGTACCGTGATAAATTCAGCTGCTATGATTTTAAGAATGAATCAATTTAATTTTGTTAAATTTATTAAAGAACATTTTTGTATCGATGATTATTGGAAGAGCGAATATTTCCTTACAATAAGTAATACTTCATAACAAACGCCGGAATTTCTACTATCGCGATTGGGACTACGCTCGGCTGTAGCGTGATAAATTCAGCTGCTATGATTTTAAGAATGAACAAATTTAATTTTGTTAAATTTATTAAAGAACATTTTTGTATCGATGATTATTGGAAGAGGGAATATTTCCTTTCAATAAGCAATACTTCATAACATTCATAACAAACGCCGGAATTTCTACTATCGCGTTTTGGACTACGCTGGGCTGTACCGTGATAAATGCAACAGCTACTATTTTAAGAATGAATCAATTTAATTTTTTTTATTTATTAAAGAACATTTTTATATCGAAGATTATTCGAAGAGGTAATATTTCCTTACAATAAGTAATACTTCATAACAAACGCCAAAATTTCTACTATCGCGATTGGGACTACGCTCGGCTGTACCGTGATAAATTCAGCTGCTATGATTTTAAGAATGAATCAATTCAATTTTGTTAAATTTATTAAAGAACATTTTTGTATCGATGATTATTGGAAGAGGGAATATTAATTTACAATAAGCATGATACAAACGCCAGAATTTCTACTATCACGATTGGGACTACGCTCGGCTGTAGCGTGATAAATTCAGCTGCTATGATTTTAAGAATGAACCAATTTAATTTTGTTAAATTTTTTAAAGAATATTTTTGTATCGATGATTATTGGAAGAGGGAATATTTCCTTACAATAAGTAATACTTCATAACAAACGCCGGAATTTCTACTATCGCGATTGGGACTACGCTCGGCTGTACCGTGATAAATTCAGTTGCTACTATTTTAAGAATGAATCAATTTAATTTTGTTAAATTTATTAAAGAACATTTTTGTATCGATGATTATTGGAAAAGGGAATATTTCCTTACAATAAGTAATACTTCATAACAAATGCCGGAGTTTCTACTATCGCGATTGGGACTACGCTCGTTTGTACCGTGATAAATGCAACAGCTACTATTTTAAGAATATCAATTTAATTTAGTTAAATTTATTAAAGAATATTTTTGTATCGATGATTATTGGAAGAGGTAATATTTCCTTACAATAAGTAATACTTCATAACAAACGCCAGAGTTTCTACTATAGCGATTGGGACTACGCACGGCTGTACCGTGATAAATTCAGCTGCTATGATTTAAAGAATGAATCAATTTAATTTTGTTAAATTTATTAAAGAACATTTTTGTATCGATGATTATTGGAAGAGGGAATATTTCCTTACAATAAGCAATACTTCATAACATTCATAACAAACGCCGGAATTTCTACTATCGCGTTTGGGACTACGCTCGGCTGTACCGTGATAAATGCAACAGCTACTATTTTAAGAATGAATCAATTTAATTTTTTTTTATTTATTAAAGAACATTTTTATATCGAAGATTATTCGAAGAGGTAATATTTCCTTACAATAAGTAATACTTCATAACAAACGCCAGAGTTTCTACTATAGCGATTGGGACTACGCACGGCTGTACCGTGATAAATTCAGCTGCTATGATTTTAAGAATGAATCAATTTAATTTTGTTAAATTTATTAAAGAACATTTTTGTATCGATGATTTTTGGAAGAGGGAATATGTCCTTACAATAAGTAATACTTCATAACAAACGCCGGAATTTCTACTATCACGATTGGGACTACGCTCGGCTGTAGCGTGATAAATTCAGCTGCTATGATTTTAAGAATGAACCAATTTAATTTTGTTAAATTTTTTAAAGAATATTTTTGTATCGATGATTATTGGAAGAGGGAAGATTTCCTTACAATAAGTAATACTTCATAACAAACGCCGGAATTTCTACTATCGCGATTGGGACTACGCTCGGCTGTACCGTGATAAATTCAGTTGCTATGATTTTAAGAATGAATCAATTTAATTTTGTTAAATTTATTAAAGAACATTTTTGTATCGATGATTATTGGAAAAGGGAATATTTCCTTACAATAAGTAATACTTCATAACAAATGCCGGAATTTCTACTATCGCGTTTGGGACTACGCTCGGCTGTACCGTGATAAATGCAACAGCTACTATTTTAAGAATATCAATTTAATTTTGTTAAATTTATTAAAGAATATTTTTATATCGAAGATTATTCGAAGAGGTAATATTTCCTTACAATAAGTAATACTTCATAACAAACGCCAAAATTTCTACTATCGCGATTGGGACTACGCTCGGCTGTACCGTGATAAATTCAGCTGCTATGATTTTAAGAATGAATCAATTCAATTTTGTTAAATTTATTAAAGAACATTTTTGTATCGATGATTATTGGAAGAGGGAATATTTCCTTACAATAAGCAATACTTCATAACAAACGCCGGAATTTCTACTATCGCGTTTGGGACTACGCTCGGCTGTACCGTGATAAATTCAGTTGCTACAATTTTAAGAATGAATCAATTTAATTTTGTTAAATTTATTAAAGAATATTTTTGTATCGATGATTATTGGAAGAGGGAAGATTTCCTTACAATAAGTAATACTTCATAACAAACGCCGGAATTTCTACTATCGCGATTGGGACTACGCTCGTCTGTACCGTGATAAATTCAGTTGCTATGATTTTAAGAATGAATCAATTTAATTTTGTTAAATTTATTAAAGAACATTTTTGTATCGATGATTATTGGAAAAGGGAATATTTCTTTACAATAAGTAATACTTCATAACAAATGCCGGAATTTGTACTATCGCGATTGGGACTACGCTCGGCTGTACCGTGATAAATTCAGCTGCTATGATTTTAAGAATGAATCAATTCAATTTTGTTAAATTTATTAAAGAACATTTTTGTATCGATGATTATTCGAAGAGGTAATATTTCCTTACAATAAGTAATACTTCATAACAAACGCCGGAATTTCTACTATCGCGATTGGGACTACGCTCGGCTGTACCGTGATAAATTCGGCTGCTATGATTTTAAGAATGAATCAATTTAATTTTGTTAAATTTATTAAAGAACATTTTTGTATCGATGATTATTGGAAGACGGAATATTTCCTTACAATAAGTAATACTTCATAACAAACGCCAGAATTTCTACTATCACGATTGGGACTACGCTCGGCTGTAGCGTGATAAATTCAGCTGCTATGATTTTAAGAATGAACCAATTTAATTTTGTTAAATTTTTTAAAGAATATTTTTGTATCGATGATTATTGGAAGAGGGAATATTTCCTTACAATAAGTAATACTTCATAACAAACGCCGGAATTTCTACTATCGCGATTGGGACTACGCTCGGCTGTACCGTGATAAATTCAGTTGCTACTATTTTAAGAATGAATCAATTTAATTTTGTTAAATTTATTAAAGAACATTTTTGTATCGATGATTATTGGAAAAGGGAATATTTCCTTACAATAAGTAATACTTCATAACAAATGCCGGAGTTTCTACTATCGCGATTGGGACTACGCTCGTTTGTACCGTGATAAATGCAACAGCTACTATTTTAAGAATATCAATTTAATTTAGTTAAATTTATTAAAGAATATTTTTGTATCGATGATTATTGGAAGAGGTAATATTTCCTTACAATAAGTAATACTTCATAACAAACGCCAGAGTTTCTACTATAGCGATTGGGACTACGCACGGCTGTACCGTGATAAATTCAGCTGCTACTATTTTAAGAATGAATCAATTTAATTTTGTTAAATTTATTAAAGAACATTTTTGTATCGATGATTATTGGAAAAGGGAATATTTCCTTACAATAAGTAATACTTCATAACAAATGCCGGAATTTCTACTATCGCGATTGGGACTACGCTCGGCTGTACCGTGATAAATTCAGCTGCTATGATTTTAAGAATGAATCAATTCAATTTTGTTAAATTTATTAAAGAACATTTTTGTATCGATGATTATTCGAAGAGGTAATATTTCCTTACAATAAGTAATACTTCATAACAAACGCCGGAATTTCTACTATCGCGATTGGGACTACGCTCGACTGTACCGTGATAAATTCGGCTGCTATAATTTTAAGAATGAATCAATTTAATTTTGTTAAATTTATTAAAGAACATTTTTGTATCGATGATTATTGGAAGACGGAATATTTCCTTACAATAAGTAATACTTCATAACAAACGCCAGAATTTCTACTATTACGATTGGGACTACGCTCGGCTGTAGCGTGATAAATTCAGCTGCTATGATTTTAAGAATGAACCAATTTAATTTTGTTAAATTTTTTAAAGAATATTTTTGTATCGATGATTATTGGAAGAGGGAATATTTCCTTACAATAAGTAATACTTCATAACATACGCCGGAATTTCTACTATCGCGATTGGGACTACGCTCGGCTGTACCGTGATAAATTCAGTTGCTACTATTTTAAGAATGAATCAATTTAATTTTGTTAAATTTATTAAAGAACATTTTTGTATCGATGATTATTGGAAAAGGGAATATTTCCTTACAATAAGTAATACTTCATAACAAATGCCGGAGTTTCTACTATCGCGATTGGGACTACGCTCGGTTGTACCGTGATAAATGCAACAGCTACTATTTTAAGAATATCAATTTAATTTAGTTAAATTTATTAAAGAATATTTTTGTATCGATGATTATTGGAAGAGGTAATATTTCCTTACAATAAGTAATACTTCATAACAAACGCCAGAGTTTCTACTATCGCGATTGGGACTACGCACGGCTCTACCGTGATAAATTCAGCTGCTATGATTTAAAGAATGAATCAATTTAATTTTGTTAAATTTATTAAAGAACATTTTTGTATCGATGATTATTGGAAGAGGGAATATTTCCTTACAATAAGCAATACTTCATAACATTCATAACAAACGCCGGAATTTCTACTATCGCGTTTGGGACTACGCTCGGCTGTACCGTGATAAATGCAACAGCTACTATTTTAAGAATGAATCAATTTAATTTTTTTTTATTTATTAAAGAACATTTTTATATCGAAGATTATTCGAAGAGGTAATATTTCCTTACAATAAGTAATACTTCATAACAAACGCCAGAGTTTCTACTATAGCGATTGGGACTACGCACGGCTGTACCGTGATAAATTCAGCTGCTATGATTTTAAGAATGAATCAATTTAATTTTGTTAAATTTATTAAAGAACATTTTTGTATCGATGATTTTTGGAAGAGGGAATATGTCCTTACAATAAGTAATACTTCATAACAAACGCCGGAATTTCTACTATCACGATTGGGACTACGCTCGGCTGTAGCGTGATAAATTCAGCTGCTATGATTTTAAGAATGAACCAATTTAATTTTGTTAAATTTTTTAAAGAATATTTTTGTATCGATGATTATTGGAAGAGGGAAGATTTCCTTACAATAAGTAATACTTCATAACAAACGCCGGAATTTCTACTATCGCGATTGGGACTACGCTCGGCTGTACCGTGATAAATTCAGTTGCTATGATTTTAAGAATGAATCAATTTAATTTTGTTAAATTTATTAAAGAACATTTTTGTATCGATGATTATTGGAAAAGGGAATATTTCCTTACAATAAGTAATACTTCATAACAAATGCCGGAATTTCTACTATCGCGTTTGGGACTACGCTCGGCTGTACCGTGATAAATGCAACAGCTACTATTTTAAGAATATCAATTTAATTTAGTTAAATTTATTAAAGAATATTTTTATATCGAAGATTATTCGAAGAGGTAATATTTCCTTACAATAAGTAATACTTCATAACAAACGCCAAAATTTCTACTATCGCGATTGGGACTACGCTCGGCTGTACCGTGATAAATTCAGCTGCTATGATTTTAAGAATGAATCAATTCAATTTTGTTAAATTTATTAAAGAACATTTTTGTATCGATGATTATTGGAAGAGGGAATATTTCCTTACAATAAGCAATACTTCATAACAAACGCCGGAATTTCTACTATCGCGTTTGGGACTACGCTCGGCTGTACCGTGATAAATTCAGTTGCTACTATTTTAAGAATGAATCAATTTAATTTTGTTAAATTTATTAAAGAATATTTTTGTATCGATGATTATTGGAAGAGGGAAGATTTCCTTACAATAAGTAATACTTCATAACAAACGCCGGAATTTCTACTATCGCGATTGGGACTACGCTCGTCTGTACCGTGATAAATTCAGTTGCTATGATTTTAAGAATGAATCAATTTAATTTTGTTAAATTTATTAAAGAACATTTTTGTATCGATGATTATTGGAAAAGGGAATATTTCTTTACAATAAGTAATACTTCATAACAAATGCCGGAATTTCTACTATCGCGATTGGGACTACGCTCGGCTGTACCGTGATAAATTCAGCTGCTATGATTTTAAGAATGAATCAATTCAATTTTGTTAAATTTATTAAAGAACATTTTTGTATCGATGATTATTCGAAGAGGTAATATTTCCTTACAATAAGTAATACTTCATAACAAACGCCGGAATTTCTACTATCGCGATTGGGACTACGCTCGGCTGTACCGTGATAAATTCGGCTGCTATGATTTTAAGAATGAATCAATTTAATTTTGTTAAATTTATTAAAGAACATTTTTGTATCGATGATTATTGGAAGACGGAATATTTCCTTACAATAAGTAATACTTCATAACAAACGCCAGAATTTCTACTATCACGATTGGGACTACGCTCGGCTGTAGCGTGATAAATTCAGCTGCTGTGATTTTAAGAATGAACCAATTTAATTTTGTTAAATTTTTTAAAGAATATTTTTGTATCGATGATTATTGGAAGAGGGAATATTTCCTTACAATAAGTAATACTTCATAACAAACGCCGGAATTTCTACTATCGCGATTGGGACTACGCTCGGCTGTACCGTGATAAATTCAGTTGCTACTATTTTAAGAATGAATCAATTTAATTTTGTTAAATTTATTAAAGAACATTTTTGTATCGATGATTATTGGAAAAGGGAATATTTCCTTACAATAAGTAATACTTCATAACAAATGCCGGAGTTTCTACTATCGCGTTTGGGACTACGCTCGGCTGTACCGTGATAAATGCAACAGGTACTATTTTAAGAATATCAATTTAATTTAGTTAAATTTATTAAAGAATATTTTTATATCGAAGATTATTCGAAGAGGTAATATTTCCTTACAATAAGTAATACTTCATAACAAACGCCAAAATTTCTACTATCGCGATTGGGACTACGCTCGGCTGTACCGTGATAAATTCAGCTGCTATGATTTTAAGAATGAATCAATTCAATTTTGTTAAATTTATTAAAGAACATTTTTGTATCGATGATTATTGGAAGAGGGAATATTTCCTTACAATAAGCAATACTTCATAACAAACGCCGGAATTTCTACTATCGCGTTTGGGACTACGCTCGGCTGTACCGTGATAAATTCAGTTGCTACTATTTTAAGAATGAATCAATTTAATTTTGTTAAATTTATTAAAGAATATTTTTGTATCGATGATTATTGGAAGAGGGAAGATTTCCTTACAATAAGTAATACTTCATAACAAACGCCGGAATTTCTACTATCGCGATTGGGACTACGCTCGTCTGTACCGTGATAAATTCAGTTGCTATGATTTTAAGAATGAATCAATTTAATTTTGTTAAATTTATTAAAGAACATTTTTGTATCGATGATTATTGGAAAAGGGAATATTTCTTTACAATAAGTAATACTTCATAACAAATGCCGGAATTTCTACTATCGCGATTGGGACTACGCTCGGCTGTACCGTGATAAATTCAGCTGCTATGATTTTAAGAATGAATCAATTCAATTTTGTTAAATTTATTAAAGAACATTTTTGTATCGATGATTATTCGAAGAGGTAATATTTCCTTACAATAAGTAATACTTCATAACAAACGCCAGAATTTCTACTATCACGATTGGGACTACGCTCGGCTGTAGCGTGATAAATTCAGCTGCTATGATTTTAAGAATGAACCAATTTAATTTTGTTAAATTTTTTAAAGAATATTTTTGTATCGATGATTATTGGAAGAGGGAATATTTCCTTACAATAAGTAATACTTCATAACAAACGCCGGAATTTCTACTATCGCGATTGGGACTACGCTCGGCTGTACCGTGATAAATTCAGTTGCTACTATTTTAAGAATGAATCAATTTAATTTTGTTAAATTTATTAAAGAACATTTTTGTATCGATGATTATTGGAAAAGGGAATATTTCCTTACAATAAGTAATACTTCATAACAAATGCCGGAGTTTCTACTATCGCGTTTGGGACTACGCTCGGCTGTACCGTGATAAATGCAACAGCTACTATTTTAAGAATATCAATTTAATTTAGTTAAATTTATTAAAGAATATTTTTATATCGAAGATTATTCGAAGAGGTAATATTTCCTTACAATAAGTAATACTTCATAACAAACGCCAAAATTTCTACTATCGCGATTGGGACTACGCTCGGTTGTACCGTGATAAATTCAGCTGCTATGATTTTAAGAATGAATCAATTCAATTTTGTTAAATTTATTAAAGAACATTTTTGTATCGATGATTATTGGAAGAGGGAATATTTCCTTACAATAAGCAATACTTCATAACAAACGCCGGAATTTCTACTATCGCGTTTGGGACTACGCTCGGCTGTACCGTGATAAATTCAGTTGCTACTATTTTAAGAATGAATCAATTTAATTTTGTTAAATTTATTAAAGAATATTTTTGTATCGATGATTATTGGAAGAGGGAAGATTTCCTTACAATAAGTAATGCTTCATAACAAACGCCGGAATTTCTACTATCGCGATTGGGACTACGCTCGTCTGTACCGTGATAAATTCAGTTGCTATGATTTTAAGAATGAATCAATTCAATTTTGTTAAATTTATTAAAGAACATTTTTGTATCGATGATTATTGGAAGAGGGAATATTTCCTTACAATAAGCAATACTTCATAACAAACGCCGGAATTTCTACTATCGCGTTTGGGACTACGCTCGGCTGTACCGTGATAAATTCAGTTGCTACTATTTTAAGAATGAATCAATTTAATTTTGTTAAATTTATTAAAGAATATTTTTGTATCGATGATTATTGGAAGAGGGAAGATTTCCTTACAATAAGTAATACTTCATAACAAACGCCGGAATTTCTACTATCGCGATTGGGACTACGCTCGTCTGTACCGTGATAAATTCAGTTGCTATGATTTTAAGAATGAATCAATTTAATTTTGTTAAATTTATTAAAGAACATTTTTGTATCGATGATTTTTGGAAGAGGGAATATGTCCTTACAATAAGTAATACTTCATAACAAACGCCGGAATTTCTACTATCACGATTGGGACTACGCTCGGCTGTAGCGTGATAAATTCAGCTGCTATGATTTTAAGAATGAACCAATTTAATTTTGTTAAATTTTTTAAAGAATATTTTTGTATCGATGATTATTGGAAGAGGGAAGATTTCCTTACAATAAGTAATACTTCATAACAAACGCCGGAATTTCTACTATCGCGATTGGGACTACGCTCGGCTGTACCGTGATAAATTCAGTTGCTATGATTTTAAGAATGAATCAATTTAATTTTGTTAAATTTATTAAAGAACATTTTTGTATCGATGATTATTGGAAAAGGGAATATTTCCTTACAATAAGTAATACTTCATAACAAATGCCGGAATTTCTACTATCGCGTTTGGGACTACGCTCGGCTGTACCGTGATAAATGCAACAGCTACTATTTTAAGAATATCAATTTAATTTAGTTAAATTTATTAAAGAATATTTTTATATCGAAGATTATTCGAAGAGGTAATATTTCCTTACAATAAGTAATACTTCATAACAAACGCCAAAATTTCTACTATCGCGATTGGGACTACGCTCGGCTGTACCGTGATAAATTCAGCTGCTATGATTTTAAGAATGAATCAATTCAATTTTGTTAAATTTATTAAAGAACATTTTTGTATCGATGATTATTGGAAGAGGGAATATTTCCTTACAATAAGCAATACTTCATAACAAACGCCGGAATTTCTACTATCGCGTTTGGGACTACGCTCGGCTGTACCGTGATAAATTCAGTTGCTACTATTTTAAGAATGAATCAATTTAATTTTGTTAAATTTATTAAAGAATATTTTTGTATCGATGATTATTGGAAGAGGGAAGATTTCCTTACAATAAGTAATACTTCATAACAAACGCCGGAATTTCTACTATCGCGATTGGGACTACGCTCGTCTGTACCGTGATAAATTCAGTTGTTATGATTTTAAGAATGAATCAATTTAATTTTGTTAAATTTATTAAAGAACATTTTTGTATCGATGATTATTGGAAAAGGGAATATTTCTTTACAATAAGTAATACTTCATAACAAATGCCGGAATTTCTACTATCGCGATTGGGACTACGCTCGGCTGTACCGTGATAAATTCAGCTGCTATGATTTTAAGAATGAATCAATTCAATTTTGTTAAATTTATTAAAGAACATTTTTGTATCGATGATTATTGGAAGACGGAATATTTCCTTACAATAAGTAATACTTCATAACAAACGCCAGAATTTCTACTATCACGATTGGGACTACGCTCGGCTGTAGCGTGATAAATTCAGCTGCTATGATTTTAAGAATGAACCAATTTAATTTTGTTAAATTTTTTAAAGAATATTTTTGTATCGATGATTATTGGAAGAGGGAATATTTCCTTACAATAAGTAATACTTCATAACAAACGCCGGAATTTCTACTATCGCGATTGGGACTACGCTCGGCTGTACCGTGATAAATTCAGTTGCTACTATTTTAAGAATGAATCAATTTAATTTTATTAAATTTATTAAAGAACATTTTTGTATCGATGATTATTGGAAAAGGGAATATTTCCTTACAATAAGTAATACTTCATAACAAATGCCGGAGTTTCTACTATCGCGTTTGGGACTACGCTCGGCTGTACCGTGATAAATGCAACAGCTACTATTTTAAGAATATCAATTTAATTTAGTTAAATTTATTAAAGAATATTTTTATATCGAAGATTATTCGAAGAGGTAATATTTCCTTACAATAAGTAATACTTCATAACAAACGCCAAAATTTCTACTATCGCGATTGGGACTACGCTCGGTTGTACCGTGATAAATTCAGCTGCTATGATTTTAAGAATGAATCAATTCAATTTTGTTAAATTTATTAAAGAACATTTTTGTATCGATGATTATTGGAAGAGGGAATATTTCCTTACAATAAGCAATACTTCATAACAAACGCCGGAATTTCTACTATCGCGTTTGGGACTACGCTCGGCTGTACCGTGATAAATTCAGTTGCTACTATTTTAAGAATGAATCAATTTAATTTTGTTAAATTTATTAAAGAATATTTTTGTATCGATGATTATTGGAAGAGGGAAGATTTCCTTACAATAAGTAATGCTTCATAACAAACGCCGGAATTTCTACTATCGCGATTGGGACTACGCTCGTCTGTACCGTGATAAATTCAGTTGCTATGATTTTAAGAATGAATCAATTCAATTTTGTTAAATTTATTAAAGAACATTTTTGTATCGATGATTATTGGAAGAGGGAATATTTCCTTACAATAAGCAATACTTCATAACAAACGCCGGAATTTCTACTATCGCGTTTGGGACTACGCTCGGCTGTACCGTGATAAATTCAGTTGCTACTATTTTAAGAATGAATCAATTTAATTTTGTTAAATTTATTAAAGAATATTTTTGTATCGATGATTATTGGAAGAGGGAAGATTTCCTTACAATAAGTAATACTTCATAACAAACGCCGGAATTTCTACTATCGCGATTGGGACTACGCTCGTCTGTACCGTGATAAATTCAGTTGTTATGATTTTAAGAATGAATCAATTTAATTTTGTTAAATTTATTAAAGAACATTTTTGTATCGATGATTATTGGAAAAGGGAATATTTCTTTACAATAAGTAATACTTCATAACAAATGCCGGAATTTCTACTATCGCGATTGGGACTACGCTCGGCTGTACCGTGATAAATTCAGCTGCTATGATTTTAAGAATGAATCAATTCAATTTTGTTAAATTTATTAAAGAACATTTTTGTATCGATGATTATTGGAAGACGGAATATTTCCTTACAATAAGTAATACTTCATAACAAACGCCAGAATTTCTACTATCACGATTGGGACTACGCTCGGCTGTAGCGTGATAAATTCAGCTGCTATGATTTTAAGAATGAATCAATTCAATTTTGTTAAATTTATTAAAGAACATTTTTGTATCGATGATTATTGGAAGAGGGAATATTTCCTTACAATAAGCAATACTTCATAACAAACGCCGGAATTTCTACTATCGCGTTTGGGACTACGCTCGGCTGTACCGTGATAAATTCAGTTGCTACTATTTTAAGAATGAATCAATTTAATTTTGTTAAATTTATTAAAGAATATTTTTGTATCGATGATTATTGGAAGAGGGAAGATTTCCTTACAATAAGTAATACTTCATAACAAACGCCGGAATTTCTACTATCGCGATTGGGACTACGCTCGTCTGTACCGTGATAAATTCAGTTGTTATGATTTTAAGAATGAATCAATTTAATTTTGTTAAATTTATTAAAGAACATTTTTGTATCGATGATTATTCGAAGAGGTAATATTTCCTTACAATAAGTAATACTTCATAACAAACGCCGGAATTTCTACTATCGCGATTGGGACTACGCTCGGCTGTACCGTGATAAATTCGGCTGCTATGATTTTAAGAATGAATCAATTTAATTTTGTTAAATTTATTAAAGAACATTTTTGTATCGATGATTATTGGAAGACGGAATATTTCCTTACAATAAGTAATACTTCATAACAAACGCCAGAATTTCTACTATCACGATTGGGACTACGCTCGGCTGTAGCGTGATAAATTCAGCTGCTATGATTTTAAGAATGAACCAATTTAATTTTGTTAAATTTTTTAAAGAATATTTTTGTATCGATGATTATTGGAAGAGGGAATATTTCCTTACAATAAGTAATACTTCATAACAAACGCCGGAATTTCTACTATCGCGATTGGGACTACGCTCGGCTGTACCGTGATAAATTCAGTTGCTACTATTTTAAGAATGAATCAATTTAATTTTATTAAATTTATTAAAGAACATTTTTGTATCGATGATTATTGGAAAAGGGAATATTTCCTTACAATAAGTAATACTTCATAACAAATGCCGGAGTTTCTACTATCGCGTTTGGGACTACGCTCGGCTGTACCGTGATAAATGCAACAGCTACTATTTTAAGAATATCAATTTAATTTAGTTAAATTTATTAAAGAATATTTTTATATCGAAGATTATTCGAAGAGGTAATATTTCCTTACAATAAGTAATACTTCATAACAAACGCCAAAATTTCTACTACCGCGATTGGGACTACGCTCGGTTGTACCGTGATAAATTCAGCTGCTATGATTTTAAGAATGAATCAATTCAATTTTGTTAAATTTATTAAAGAACATTTTTGTATCGATGATTATTGGAAGAGGGAATATTTCCTTACAATAAGCAATACTTCATAACAAACGCCGGAATTTCTACTATCGCGTTTGGGACTACGCTCGGCTGTACCGTGATAAATTCAGTTGCTACTATTTTAAGAATGAATCAATTTAATTTTGTTAAATTTATTAAAGAATATTTTTGTATCGATGATTATTGGAAGAGGGAAGATTTCCTTACAATAAGTAATGCTTCATAACAAACGCCGGAATTTCTACTATCGCGATTGGGACTACGCTCGTCTGTACCGTGATAAATTCAGTTGCTATGATTTTAAGAATGAATCAATTCAATTTTGTTAAATTTATTAAAGAACATTTTTGTATCGATGATTATTGGAAGAGGGAATATTTCCTTACAATAAGCAATACTTCATAACAAACGCCGGAATTTCTACTATCGCGTTTGGGACTACGCTCGGCTGTACCGTGATAAATTTAGTTGCTACTATTTTAAGAATGAATCAATTTAATTTTGTTAAATTTATTAAAGAATATTTTTGTATCGATGATTATTGGAAGAGGGAAGATTTCCTTACAATAAGTAATACTTCATAACAAACGCCGGAATTTCTACTATCGCGATTGGGACTACGCTCGTCTGTACCGTGATAAATTCAGCTGCTATGATTTTAAGAATGAATCAATTTAATTTTGTTAAATTTATTAAAGAACATTTTTGTATCGATGATTATTGGAAGAGCGAATATTTCCTTACAATAAGTAATACTTCATAACAAACGCCGGAATTTCTACTATCGCGATTGGGACTACGCTCGGCTGTAGCGTGATAAATTCAGCTGCTATGATTTTAAGAATGAACAAATTTAATTTTGTTAAATTTATTAAAGAACATTTTTGTATCGATGATTATTGGAAGAGGGAATATTTCCTTTCAATAAGCAATACTTCATAACATTCATAACAAACGCCGGAATTTCTACTATCGCGTTTTGGACTACGCTGGGCTGTACCGTGATAAATGCAACAGCTACTATTTTAAGAATGAATCAATTTAATTTTTTTTATTTATTAAAGAACATTTTTATATCGAAGATTATTCGAAGAGGTAATATTTCCTTACAATAAGTAATACTTCATAACAAACGCCAAAATTTCTACTATCGCGATTGGGACTACGCTCGGCTGTACCGTGATAAATTCAGCTGCTATGATTTTAAGAATGAATCAATTCAATTTTGTTAAATTTATTAAAGAACATTTTTGTATCGATGATTATTGGAAGAGGGAATATTTCCTTACAATAAGCAATACTTCATAACAAACGCCGGAATTTCTACTATCGCGTTTGGGACTACGCTCGGCTGTACCGTGATAAATTCAGTTGCTACTATTTTAAGAATGAATCAATTTAATTTTGTTAAATTTATTAAAGAATATTTTTGTATCGATGATTATTGGAAGAGGGAAGATTTCCTTACAATAAGTAATACTTCATAACAAACGCCGGAATTTCTACTATCGCGATTGGGACTACGCTCGTCTGTACCGTGATAAATTCAGTTGCTATGATTTTAAGAATGAATCAATTTAATTTTGTTAAATTTATTAAAGAACATTTTTGTATCGATGATTATTGGAAAAGGGAATATTTCTTTACAATAAGTAATACTTCATAACAAATGCCGGAATTTCTACTATCGCGATTGGGACTACGCTCGGCTGTACCGTGATAAATTCAGCTGCTATGATTTTAAGAATGAATCAATTTAATTTTGTTAAATTTATTAAAGAACATTTTTGTATCGATGATTATTGGAAGAGGGAATATTTCCTTACAATAAGCAATACTTCATAACATTCATAACAAACGCCGGAATTTCTACTATCGCGTTTGGGACTACGCTCGGCTGAACCGTGATAAATGCAACAGCTACTATTTTAAGAATGAATCAATTTAATTTTTTTTTATTTATTAAAGAACATTTTTATATCGAAGATTATTCGAAGAGGTAATATTTCCTTACAATAAGTAATACTTCATAACAAACGCCAGAGTTTCTACTATAGCGATTGGGACTACGCACGGCTGTACCGTGATAAATTCAGCTGCTATGATTTTAAGAATGAATCAATTTAATTTTGTTAAATTTATTAAAGAACATTTTTGTATCGATGATTTTTGGAAGAGGGAATATGTCCTTACAATAAGTAATACTTCATAACAAACGCCGGAATTTCTACTATCACGATTGGGACTACGCTCGGCTGTAGCGTGATAAATTCAGCTGCTATGATTTTAAGAATGAACCAATTTAATTTTGTTAAATTTTTTAAAGAATATTTTTGTATCGATGATTATTGGAAGAGGGAAGATTTCCTTACAATAAGTAATACTTCATAACAAACGCCGGAATTTCTACTATCGCGATTGGGACTACGCTCGGCTGTACCGTGATAAATTCAGTTGCTATGATTTTAAGAATGAATCAATTTAATTTAGTTAAATTTATTAAAGAATATTTTTGTATCGATGATTATTGGAAGAGGTAATATTTCCTTACAATAAGTAATACTTCATAACAAACGCCAGAGTTTCTACTATAGCGATTGGTACTACGCACGGCTGTTCCGTGATAAATTCAGCTGCTATGATTTAAAGAATGAATCAATTTAATTTTGTTAAATTTATTAAAAAACATTTTTGTATCGATGATTATTGGAAGAGGGAATATTTCCTTACAATAAGCAATACTTCATAACATTCATAACAAACGCCGGAATTTCTACTATCGCGTTTGGGACTACGCTCGGCTGTACCGTGATAAATGCAACAGCTACTATTTTAAGAATGAATCAATTTAATTTTTTTTTATTTATTAAAGAACATTTTTATATCGAAGATTATTCGAAGAGGTAATATTTCCTTACAATAAGTAATACTTCATAACAAACGCCAGAGTTTCTACTATAGCGATTGGGACTACGCACGGCTGTACCGTGATAAATTCAGCTGCTATGATTTTAAGAATGAATCAATTTAATTTTGTTAAATTTATTAAAGAACATTTTTGTATCGATGATTATTGGAAGAGGGAATATTTCCTTACAATAAGTAATACTTCATAACATTCATAACAAACGCCGGAAATTCTACTATCGCGTTTGGGACTACGCTCTGCTGTAGCGTGATAAATGCAACAGCTACTATTTTAAGAATGAATCAATTTAATTTTTTTTTATTTATTAAAGAACATTTTTATATCGAAGATTATTCGAAGAGGTAATATTTCCTTACAATAAGTAATACTTCATAACAAACGCCGGAATTTCTACTATCGCGATTGGAACTACGCTCGGCTGTACCGTGATAAATTCGGCTGCTATGATTTTAAGAATGAATCAATTTAATTTTGTTAAATTTATTAAAGAACATTTTTGTATCGATGATTATTGGAAGAGGGAATATTTCCTTACAATAAGTAATACTTCATAACAAACGCCGGAATTTCTACTATCACGATTGGGACTACGCTCGGCTGTACCGTGATAAATTCAGTTGCTATGATTTTAAGAATGAATCAATTTAATTTTGTTAAATTTATTAAAGAACATTTTTGTATCGATGATTATTGGAAAAGGGAATATTTCCTTACAATAAGTAATACTTCATAACAAATGCCGGAATTTCTACTATCGCGTTTGGGACTACGCTCGGCTGTACCGTGATAAATGCAACAGCTACTATTTTATGAATATCAATTTAATTTAGTTAAATTTATTAAAGAATATTTTTGTATCGATGATTATTGGAAGAGGTAATATTTCCTTACAATAAGTAATACTTCATAACAAACGCCAGAGTTTCTACTATAGCGATTGGTACTACGCACGGCTGTTCCGTGATAAATTCAGCTGCTATGATTTAAAGAATGAATCAATTTAATTTTGTTAAATTTATTAAAAAACATTTTTGTATCGATGATTATTGGAAGAGGGAATATTTCCTTACAATAAGCAATACTTCATAACATTCATAACAAACGCCGGAATTTCTACTATCGCGTTTGGGACTACGCTCGGCTGTACCGTGATAAATGCAACAGCTACTATTTTAAGAATGAATCAATTTAATTTTTTTTTATTTATTAAAGAACATTTTTATATCGAAGATTATTCGAAGAGGAAATATTTCCTTACAATAAGTAATACTTCATAACAAACGCCAGAGTTTCTACTATAGCGATTGGGACTACGCACGGCTGTACCGTGATAAATTCAGCTGCTATGATTTTAAGAATGAATCAATTTAATTTTGTTAAATTTATTAAAGAACATTTTTGTATCGATGATTTTTGGAAGAGGGAATATGTCCTTACAATAAGTAATACTTCATAACAAACGCCGGAATTTCTACTATCACGATTGGGACTACGCTCGGCTGTAGCGTGATAAATTCAGCTGCTATGATTTTAAGAATGAACCAATTTAATTTTGTTAAATTTTTTAAAGAATATTTTTGTATCGATGATTATTGGAAGAGGGAAGATTTCCTTACAATAAGTAATACTTCATAACAAACGCCGGAATTTCTACTATCGCGATTGGGACTACGCTCGTCTGTACCGTGATAAATTCAGTTGCTATGATTTTAAGAATGAATCAATTTAATTTTGTTAAATTTATTAAAGAACATTTTTGTATCGATGATTATTGGAAAAGGGAATATTTCTTTACAATAAGTAATACTTCATAACAAATGCCGGAATTTCTACTATCGCGATTGGGACTACGCTCGGCTGTACCGTGATAAATTCAGCTGCTATGATTTTAAGAATGAATCAATTCAATTTTGTTAAATTTTTTAAAGAATATTTTTGTATCGATGATTATTGGAAGAGGGAATATTTCCTTACAATAAGTAATACTTCATAACAAACGCCGGAATTTCTACTATCGCGATTGGGACTACGCTCGGCTGTACCGTGATAAATTCAGTTGCTACTATTTTAAGAATGAATCAATTTAATTTTGTTAAATTTATTAAAGAACATTTTTGTATCGATGATTATTGGAAGAGGGAATATTTCCTTACAATAAGCAATACTTCATAACATTCATAACAAACGCCGGAATTTCTACTATCGCGTTTGGGACTACGCTCGGCTGTACCGTGATAAATGCAACAGCTACTATTTTAAGAATGAATCAATTTAATTTTTTTTTATTTATTAAAGAACATTTTTATATCGAAGATTATTCGAAGAGGTAATATTTCCTTACAATAAGTAATACTTCATAACAAACGCCAGAGTTTCTACTATAGCGATTGGGACTACGCACGGCTGTACCGTGATAAATTCAGCTGCTATGATTTTAAGAATGAATCAATTTAATTTTGTTAAATTTATTAAAGAACATTTTTGTATCGATGATTTTTGGAAGAGGGAATATGTCCTTACAATAAGTAATACTTCATAACAAACGCCGGAATTTCTACTATCACGATTGGGACTACGCTCGGCTGTAGCGTGATAAATTCAGCTGCTATGATTTTAAGAATGAACCAATTTAATTTTGTTAAATTTTTTAAAGAATATTTTTGTATTGATGATTATTGGAAGAGGGAAGATTTCCTTACAATAAGTAATACTTCATAACAAACGCCGGAATTTCTACTATCGCGATTGGGACTACGCTCGGCTGTACCGTGATAAATTCAGTTGCTATGATTTTAAGAATGAATCAATTTAATTTTGTTAAATTTATTAAAGAACATTTTTGTATCGATGATTATTGGAAAAGGGAATATTTCCTTACAATAAGTAATACTTCATAACAAATGCCGGAATTTCTACTATCGCGTTTGGGACTACGCTCGGCTGTACCGTGATAAATGCAACAGCTACTATTTTAAGAATATCAATTTAATTTAGTTAAATTTATTAAAGAATATTTTTATATCGAAGATTATTCGAAGAGGTAATATTTCCTTACAATAAGTAATACTTCATAACAAACGCCAAAATTTCTACTATCGCGATTGGGACTACGCTCGGCTGTACCGTGATAAATTCAGCTGCTATGATTTTAAGAATGAATCAATTCAATTTTGTTAAATTTATTAAAGAACATTTTTGTATCGATGATTATTGGAAGAGGGAATATTTCCTTACAATAAGCAATACTTCATAACAAACGCCGGAATTTCTACTATCGCGTTTGGGACTACGCTCGGCTGTACCGTGATAAATTCAGTTGCTACTATTTTAAGAATGAATCAATTTAATTTTGTTAAATTTATTAAAGAATATTTTTGTATCGATGATTATTGGAAGAGGGAAGATTTCCTTACAATAAGTAATACTTCATAACAAACGCCGGAATTTCTACTATCGCGATTGGGACTACGCTCGTCTGTACCGTGATAAATTCAGTTGCTATGATTTTAAGAATGAATCAATTTAATTTTGTTAAATTTATTAAAGAACATTTTTGTATCGATGATTATTGGAAAAGGGAATATTTCTTTACAATAAGTAATACTTCATAACAAATGCCGGAATTTCTACTATCGCGATTGGGACTACGCTCGGCTGTACCGTGATAAATTCAGCTGCTATGATTTTAAGAATGAATCAATTCAATTTTGTTAAATTTATTAAAGAACATTTTTGTATCGATGATTATTCGAAGAGGTAATATTTCCTTACAATAAGTAATACTTCATAACAAACGCCGGAATTTCTACTATCGCGATTGGGACTACGCTCGGCTGTACCGTGATAAATTCGGCTGCTATGATTTTAAGAATGAATCAATTTAATTTTGTTAAATTTATTAAAGAACATTTTTGTAGCGATGATTATTGGAAGACGGAATATTTCCTTACAATAAGTAATACTTCATAACAAACGCCAGAATTTCTACTATCACGATTGGGACTACGCTCGGCTGTAGCGTGATAAATTCAGCTGCTATGATTTTAAGAATGAACCAATTTAATTTTGTTAAATTTTTTAAAGAATATTTTTGTATCGATGATTATTGGAAGAGGGAATATTTCCTTACAATAAGTAATACTTCATAACAAACGCCGGAATTTCTACTATCGCGATTGGGACTACGCTCGGCTGTACCGTGATAAATTCAGTTGCTACTATTTTAAGAATGAATCAATTTAATTTTGTTAAATTTATTAAAGAACATTTTTGTATCGATGATTATTGGAAAAGGGAATATTTCCTTACAATAAGTAATACTTCATAACAAATGCCGGAGTTTCTACTATCGCGATTGGGACTACGCTCGGTTGTACCGTGATAAATGCAACAGCTACTTTTTTAAGAATATCAATTTAATTTAGTTAAATTTATTAAAGAATATTTTTGTATCGATGATTATTGGAAGAGGTAATATTTCCTTACAATAAGTAATACTTCATAACAAACGCCAGAGTTTCTACTATAGCGATTGGGACTACGCACGGCTGTACCGTGATAAATTCAGCTGCTATGATTTAAAGAATGAATCAATTTAATTTTGTTAAATTTATTAAAGAACATTTTTGTATCGATGATTATTGGAAGAGGGAATATTTCCTTACAATAAGCAATACTTCATAACATTCATAACAAACGCCGGAATTTCTACTATCGCGTTTGGGACTACGCTCGGCTGTACCGTGATAAATGCAACAGCTACTATTTTAAGAATGAATCAATTTAATTTTTTTTATTTATTAAAGAACATTTTTATATCGAAGATTATTCGAAGAGGTAATATTTCCTTACAATAAGTAATACTTCATAACAAACGCCAGAGTTTCTACTATAGCGATTGGGACTACGCACGGCTGTACCGTGATAAATTCAGCTGCTATGATTTTAAGAATGAATCAATTTAATTTTGTTAAATTTATTAAAGAACATTTTTGTATCGATGATTTTTGGAAGCGGGAATATGTCCTTACAATAAGTAATACTTCATAACAAACGCCGGAATTTCTACTATCACGATTGGGACTACGCTCGGCTGTAGCGTGATAAATTCAGCTGCTATGATTTTAAGAATGAACCAATTTAATTTTGTTAAATTTTTTAAAGAATATTTTTGTATCGATGATTATTGGAAGAGGGAAGATTTCCTTACAATAAGTAATACTTCATAACAAACGCCGGAATTTCTACTATCGCGATTGGGACTACGCTCGGCTGTACCGTGATAAATTCAGTTGCTATGATTTTAAGAATGAATCAATTTAATTTTGTTAAATTTATTAAAGAACATTTTTGTATCGATGATTATTGGAAAAGGGAATATTTCCTTACAATAAGTAATACTTCATAACAAATGCCGGAATTTCTACTATCGCGTTTGGGACTACGCTCGGCTGTACCGTGATAAATGCAACAGCTACTATTTTATGAATATCAATTTAATTTAGTTAAATTTATTAAAGAATATTTTTGTATCGATGATTATTGGAAGAGGTAATATTTCCTTACAATAAGTAATACTTCATAACAAACGCCAGAGTTTCTACTATAGCGATTGGTACTACGCACGGCTGTTCCGTGATAAATTCAGCTGCTATGATTTAAAGAATGAATCAATTTAATTTTGTTAAATTTATTAAAAAACATTTTTGTATCGATGATTATTGGAAGAGGGAATATTTCCTTACAATAAGTAATACTTCATAACATTCATAACAAACGCCGGAAATTCTACTATCGCGTTTGGGACTACGCTCTGCTGTAGCGTGATAAATGCAACAGCTACTATTTTAAGAATGAATCAATTTAATTTTTTTTTATTTATTAAAGAACATTTTTATATCGAAAATTATTCGAAGAGGTAATATTTCCTTACAATAAGTAATACTTCATAACAAACGCCGGAATTTCTACTATCGCGATTGGAACTACGCTCGGCTGTACCGTGATAAATTCGGCTGCTATGATTTTAAGAATGAATCAATTTAATTTTGTTAAATTTATTAAAGAACATTTTTGTATCGATGATTATTGGAAAAGGGAATATTTCCTTACAATAAGTAATACTTCATAACAAATGCCGGAGTTTCTACTATCGCGATTGGGACTACGCTCGGCTGTACCGTGATAAATGCAACAGCTACTATTTTAAGAATATCAATTTAATTTAGTTAAATTTATTAAAGAATATTTTTGTATCGATGATTATTGGAAGAGGTAATATTTCCTTACAATAAGTAATACTTCATAACAAACGCCAGAGTTTCTACTATAGCGATTGGGACTACGCACGGCTGTACCGTGATAAATTCAGCTGCTATGATTTTAAGAATGAACCAATTTAATTTTGTTAAATTTTTTAAAGAATATTTTTGTATCGATGATTATTGGAAGAGGGAATATTTCCTTACAATAAGTAATACTTCATAACAAACGCCGGAATTTCTACTATCGCGATTGGGACTACGCTCGGCTGTACCGTGATAAATTCAGTTGCTACTATTTTAAGAATGGATCAATTTAATTTTGTTAAATTTATTAAAGAACATTTTTGTATCGATGATTATTGGAAAAGGGAATATTTCCTTACAATAAGTAATACTTCATAACAAATTCCGGAGTTTCTACTATCGTGATTGGGACTACGCTCGGCTGTACCGTGATAAATGCAACAGCTACTATTTTAAGAATATCAATTTAATTTAGTTAAATTTATTAAAGAATATTTTTGTATCGATGATTATTGGAAGAGGTAATATTTCCTTACAATAAGTAATACTTCATAACAAACGCCAGAGTTTCTACTATAGCGATTGGGACTACGCACGGCTGTACCGTGATAAATTAAGCTGCTATGATTTTAAGAATGAATTAATTTAATTTTGTTAAATTTATTAAAGAACATTTTTGTATCGATGATTATTGGAAGAGGAAATATTTCCTTACAATAAGCAATACTTCATGACATTCATAACAAACGCCGGAATTTCTACTATCGCGTTTGGGACTACGCTCGGCTGTACCGTGATAAATGCAACAGCTACTATTTTAAGAATGAATCAATTTAATTTTTTTTTATTTATTAAAGAACATTTTTATATCGAAGATTATTCGAAGAGGTAATATTTCCTTACAATAAGTAATACTTCATAACAAACGCCAGAGTTTCTACTATAGCGATTGGGACTACGCACGGCTGTACCGTGATAAATTCAGCTGCTATGATTTTAAGAATGAATCAATTTAATTTTGTTAAATTTATTAAAGAACATTTTTGTATCGATGAATATTGGAAGAGGGAATATTTCCTTACAATAAGTAATACTTCATAACAAACGCCGGAATTTCTACTATCACGATTGGGACTACGCTCGGCTGTAGCGTGATAAATTCAGCTACTATGATTTTAAGAATGAACCAATTTAATTTTGTTAAATTTTTTAAAGAATATTTTTGTATCGATGATTATTGGAAGAGGGAAGATTTCCTTACAATAAGTAATACTTCATAATAAACGCCGGAATTTCTACTATCGCGATTGGGACTACGCTCGGCTGTACCGTGATAAATTCAGTTGCTATGATTTTAAGAATGAATCAATTTAATTTTGTTAAATTTATTAAAGAACATTTTTGTATCGATGATTATTGGAAAAGGGAATATTTCCTTACAATAAGTAATACTTCATAACAAATGCCGGAATTTCTACTATCGCGTTTGGGACTACGCTCGGCTGTACCGTGATAAATGCAACAGCTACTATTTTAAGAATATCAATTTAATTTAGTTAAATTTATTAAAGAATATTTTTGTATCGATGATTATTGGAAGAGGTAATATTTCCTTACAATAAGTAATACTTCATAACAAACGCCAGAGTTTCTACTATAGCGATTGGTACTACGCACGGCTGTTCCGTGATAAATTCAGCTGCTATGATTTAAAGAATGAATCAATTTAATTTTGTTAAATTTATTAAAAAACATTTTTGTATCGATGATTATTGGAAGAGGGAATATTTCCTTACAATAAGCAATACTTCATAACATTCATAACAAACGCCGGAATTTCTACTATCGCGTTTTGGACTACGCTCGGCTGTACCGTGATAAATGCAACAGCTACTATTTTAAGAATGAATCAATTTAATTTTTTTTATTTATTAAAGAACATTTTTATATCGAAGATTATTCGAAGAGGTAATATTTCCTTACAATAAGTAATACTTCATAACAAACGCCAAAATTTCTACTATCGCGATTGGGACTACGCTCGGCTGTACCGTGATAAATTCAGCTGCTATGATTTTAAGAATGAATCAATTCAATTTTGTTAAATTTATTAAAGAACATTTTTGTATCGATGATTATTGGAAGAAGGAATATTTCCTTACAATAAGCAATACTTCATAACAAACGCCGGAATTTCTACTATCGCGTTTGGGACTACGCTCGGCTGTACCGTGATAAATTCAGTTGCTACTATTTTAAGAATGATTCAATTTAATTTTGTTAAATTTATTAAAGAATATTTTTGTATCGATGATTATTGGAAGAGGGAAGATTTCCTTACAATAAGTAATACTTCATAACAAACGCCGGAATTTCTACTATCGCGATTGGGACTACGCTCGGCTGTACCGTGATAAATTCAGTTGCTATGATTTTAAGAATGAATCAATTTAATTTTGTTAAATTTATTAAAGAACATTTTTGTATCGATGATTATTGGAAAAGGGAATATTTCCTTACAATAAGTAATACTTCATAACAAATGCCGGAATTTCTACTATCGCGATTGGGACTACGCTCGGCTGTAGCGTGATAAATTCAGCTGCTATGATTTTAAGAATGAATCAATTTAATTTTGTTAAATTTTTTAAAGAATATTTTTGTATCGATGATTATTGGAAGAGGGAATATTTCCTTACAATAAGTAATACTTCATAACAAACGCCGGAATTTCTACTATCGCGATTGGGACTACGCTCGGCTGTACCGTGATAAATTCAGTTGCTATGATTTTAAGAATGAATCAATTTAATTTTGTTAAATTTATTAAAGAACATTTTTGTATCGATGATTATTGGAAGAGCGAATATTTCCTTACAATAAGTAATACTTCATAACAAACGCCGGAATTTCTACTATCGCGATTGGGACTACGCTCGGCTGTAGCGTGATAAATTCAGCTGCTATGATTTTAAGAATGAACAAATTTAATTTTGTTAAATTTATTAAAGAACATTTTTGTATCGATGATTATTGGAAGAGGGAATATTTCCTTTCAATAAGCAATACTTCATAACATTCATAACAAACGCCGGAATTTCTACTATCGCGTTTTGGACTACGCTGGGCTGTACCGTGATAAATGCAACAGCTACTATTTTAAGAATGAATTAATTTAATTTTTTTTATTTATTAAAGAACATTTTTATATCGAAGATTATTCGAAGAGGTAATATTTCCTTACAATAAGTAATACTTCATAACAAACGCCAAAATTTCTACTATCGCGATTGGGACTACGCTCGGCTGTACCGTGATAAATTCAGCTGCTATGATTTTAAGAATGAATCAATTCAATTTTGTTAAATTTATTAAAGAACATTTTTGTATCGATGATTATTGGAAGAGGGAATATTTCCTTACAATAAGCAATACTTCATAACAAACGCCGGAATTTCTACTATCGCGTTTGGGACTGCGCTCGGCTGTACCGTGATAAATTCAGTTGCTACTATTTTAAGAATGAATCAATTTAATTTTGTTAAATTTATTAAAGAATATTTTTGTATCGATGATTATTGGAAGAGGGAAGATTTCCTTACAATAAGTAATACTTCATAACAAACGCCGGAATTTCTACTATCGCGATTGGGACTACGCTCGTCTGTACCGTGATAAATTCAGTTGCTATGATTTTAAGAATGAATCAATTTAATTTTGTTAAATTTATTAAAGAACATTTTTGTATCGATGATTATTGGAAAAGGGAATATTTCTTTACAATAAGTAATACTTCATAACAAATGCCGGAATTTCTACTATCGCGATTGGGACTACGCTCAGCTGTACCGTGATAAATTCAGCTGCTATGATTTTAAGAATGAATCAATTCAATTTTGTTAAATTTATTAAAGAACATTTTTGTATCGATGATTATTCGAAGAGGTAATATTTCCTTACAATAAGTAATACTTCATAACAAACGCCGGAATTTCTACTATCGCGATTGGGACTACGCTCGGCTGTACCGTGATAAATTCGGCTGCTATGATTTTAAGAATGAATCAATTTAATTTTGTTAAATTTATTAAAGAACATTTTTGTATCGATGATTATTGGAAGACGGAATATTTCCTTACAATAAGTAATACTTCATAACAAACGCCAGAATTTCTACTATCACGATTGGGACTACGCTCGGCTGTAGCGTGATAAATTCAGCTGCTATGATTTTACGAATGAACCAATTTAATTTTGTTAAATTTTTTAAAGAATATTTTTGTATCGATGATTATTGGAAGAGGGAATATTTCCTTACAATAAGTAATACTTCATAACAAACGCCGGAATTTCTACTATCGCGATTGGGACTACGCTCGGCTGTACCGTGATAAATTCAGTTGCTACTATTTTAAGAATGAATCAATTTAATTTTGTTAAATTTATTAAAGAACATTTTTGTATCGATGATTATTGGAAAAGGGAATATTTCCTTACAATAAGTAATACTTCATAACAAATGCCGGAGTTTCTACTATCGCGATTGGGACTACGCTCGGTTGTACCGTGATAAATGCAACAGCTACTATTTTAAGAATATCAATTTAATTTAGTTAAATTTATTAAAGAATATTTTTGTATCGATGATTATTGGAAGAGGTAATATTTCCTTACAATAAGTAATACTTCATAACAAACGCCAGAGTTTCTACTATAGCGATTGGGACTACGCACGGCTGTACCGTGATAAATTCAGCTGCTATGATTTAAAGAATGAATCAATTTAATTTTGTTAAATTTATTAAAGAACATTTTTGTATCGATGATTATTGGAAGAGGGAATATTTCCTTACAATAAGCAATACTTCATAACATTCATAACAAACGCCGGAATTTCTACTATCGCGTTTGGGACTACGCTCGGCTGTACCGTGATAAATGCAACAGCTACTATTTTAAGAATGAATCAATTTAATTTTTTTTTATTTATTAAAGAACATTTTTATATCGAAGATTATTCGAAGAGGTAATATTTCCTTACAATAAGTAATACTTTATAACAAACGCCAGAGTTTCTACTATAGCGATTGGGACTACGCACGGCTGTACCGTGATAAATTCAGCTGCTATGATTTTAAGAATGAATCAATTTAATTTTGTTAAATTTATTAAAGAACATTTTTGTATCGATGATTATTGGAAGAGGGAATATTTCCTTACAATAAGTAATACTTCATAACAAACGCCGGAATTTCTACTATCACGATTGGGACTACGCTCGGCTGTAGCGTGATAAATTCAGCTGCTATGATTTTAAGAATGAACCAATTTAATTTTGTTAAATTTTTTAAAGAATATTTTTGTATCGATGATTATTGGAAGAGGGAAGATTTCCTTACAATAAGTAATACTTCATAACAAACGCCGGAATTTCTACTATCGCGATTGGGACTACGCTCGGCTGTACCGTGATAAATTCAGTTGCTATGATTTTAAGAATGAATCAATTTAATTTTGTTAAATTTATTAAAGAACATTTTTGTATCGATGATTATTGGAAAAGGGAATATTTCCTTACAATAAGTAATACTTCATAACAAATGCCGGAATTTCTACTATCGCGTTTGGGACTACGCTCGGCTGTACCGTGATAAATGCAACAGCTACTATTTTATGAATATCAATTTAATTTAGTTAAATTTATTAAAGAATATTTTTGTATCGATGATTATTGGAAGAGGTAATATTTCCTTACAATAAGTAATACTTCATAACAAACGCCAGAGTTTCTACTATAGCGATTGGTACTACGCACGGCTGTTCCGTGATAAATTCAGCTGCTATGATTTAAAGAATGAATCAATTTAATTTTGTTAAATTTATTAAAAAACATTTTTGTATCGATGATTATTGGAAGAGGGAATATTTCCTTACAATAAGCAATACTTCATAACATTCATAACAAACGCCGGAATTTCTACTATCGCGTTTTGGACTACGCTCGGCTGTACCGTGATAAATGCAACAGCTACTATTTTAAGAATGAATCAATTTAATTTTTTTTATGTATTAAAGAACTTTTTTATATCGAAGATTATTCGAAGAGGTAATATTTCCTTACAATAAGTAATACTTCATAACAAACGCCAAAATTTCTACTATCGCGATTGGGACTACGCTCGGCTGTACCGTGATAAATTCAGCTGCTATGATTTTAAGAATGAATCAATTCAATTTTGTTAAATTTATTAAAGAACATTTTTGTATCGATGATTATTGGAAGAGGGAATATTTCCTTACAATAAGCAATACTTCATAACAAACGCCGGAATTTCTACTATCGCGTTTGGGACTACGCTCGGCTGTACCGTGATAAATGCAACAGCTACTATTTTAAGAATGAATCAATTTAATTTTGTTTCATTTATTAAAGAACATTTTTGTATCGATGATTATTGGAAGAGGGAATATTTCCTTACAATAAGAAATACTTTATAATAATCGGCTAAATTTCTACTTTTACAATAGGCACTGCGCTCGGCTATAACGTGATAAATGCAACAGCTACGATTTTAAGAATGAATCAATTTAATTTTGTTAAATTTATCTAAGAACATTTTTTTATCGATGATTATTGGAAGGGGGAATATTTCCTTACAATAAGTAACACTTAATAACAAACGCCGGAATTTCTACTATCGCGATTGGGACTACGCTCGGCTGTACCGTGATAAATTCAGCTGCTATTATTTTAAGAATGAATCAATTTAATTTTGTTAAATTTATTAAAGAACATTTTTGTATCGATGATTATTGGAAGAGGGAATATTTTCTTACAATAAGTAACACTTAATAACTTACGCCGGAATTTCTACTATCGCGATTGGGACTACGCTCGGCTGTACCGTGATAAATTCAGCTGCTATGATTTTAAGAATGAATCAATTTAATTTTGTTAAATTTATTAAAGAACATTTTTGTATCGATGATTATTGGAAGAGCGAATATTTCCTTACAATAATTAAAACTTCATAACAAACGCCGGAATTTCTACTATCGCGATTGGGACTACGCTCGGCTGTAGCGTGATAAATTCAGCTGCTATGATTTTAAGAATGAACCAATTTAATTTTGTTAAATTTTTTAAAGAATATTTTTGTATCGATGATTATTGGAAGAGGGAATATTTCCTTACAATAAGCAATACTTCATAACATTCATAACAAACGCCGGAATTTCTACTATCGCGTTTGGGACTACGCTCGGCTGTACCGTGATAAATGCAACAGCTACTATTTTAAGAATGAATCAATTTAATTTTTTTTTATTTATTAAAGAACATTTTTATATCGAAGATTATTCGAAGAGGTAATATTTCCTTACAATAAGTAATACTTCATAACAAACGCCAGAGTTTCTAATATCGCGATTGGGACTACGCTCGGCTGTACCGTGATAAATTCAGCTGCTATGATTTTAAGAATGAATCAATTCAATTTTGTTAAATTTATTAAAGAACATTTTTGTATCGATGATTATTGGAAGAGGGAATATTTCCTTACAATAAGCAATACTTCATAACAAACGCCGGAATTTCTACTATCGCGTTTGGGACTACGCTCGGCTGTACCGTGATAAATGCAACAGCTACTATTTTAAGAATGAATCAATTTAATTTTGTTTCATTTATTAAAGAACATTTTTGTATCGATGATTATTCGAAGAGGGAATATTTCCTTACAATAAGAAATACTTTATAATAATCGGCTAAATTTCTACTTTTACAATAGGCACTGCGCTCGGCTCTAACGTGATAAATGCAACAGCTACGATTTTAAGAATGAATCAATTTAATTTTGTTAAATTTATTTAAGAACATTTTGTTATCGATGATTATTGGAAGAGAGCCGAGCTTACAATAAGTAACACTTAATAACAAACGCCGGAATTTCTACTATCGCGATTGGGACTACGCTCGGCTGTACCGTGATAAATTCAGCTGCTATGATTTTAAGAATGAATCAATTTAATTTTGTTAAATTTATTAAAGAACATTTTTGTATCGATGATTATTGGAAGAGGGAATATTTCCTTACAATAAGTAACACTTAATAACAAACGCCGGAATTTCTACTATCGCGATTGGGACTATGCTCGGCTGTACCGTGATAAATTCAGCTGCTATGATTTTAAGAATGAATCAATTTAATTTTGTTAAATTTATTAAAGAACATTTTTGTATCGATGATTATTGGAAGAGGGAATATTTCCTTACAATAAGTAATACTTCATAACAAACGCCGGAATTTCTACTATCGCGATTGGGACTACGCTCGGCTGTAGCGTGATAAATTCAGCTGCTATGATTTTAAGAATGAACCAATTTAATTTTGTTAAATTTTTTAAAGAACATTTTGTTATCGATGATTATTGGAAGAGGGAATATTTCCTTACAATAAGTAATACTTCATAACAAACGCCGGAATTTCTACTATCGCGATTGGGACTACGCTCGGCTGTACCGTGATAAATTCAGCTGCTATGATTTTAAGAATGAATCAATTTAATTTTGTTAAATTTATTAAAGAACATTTTTGTATCGATGATTATTGGAAGAGGGAATATTTCCTTACAATAAGTAATACTTCATAACAAATGCCGGAATTTCTACTATCGCGTTTGGGACTACGCTCGGCTGTACCGTGATAAATTCAGCTGCTATGATTTTAAGAATGAATCAATTCAATTTTGTTAAATTTATTAAAGAACATTTTTGTATCGATGATTATTGGAAGAGGGAATATTTCCTTACAATAAGCAATACTTCATAACAAACGCCGGAATTTCTACTATCGCGTTTGGGACTACGCTCGGCTGTACCGTGATAAATACAACAGCTTCTATTTTAAGAATATCAATTTAATTTAGTTAAATTTATTAAAGAACATTTTTGTATCGATGATTATTGGAAGACGGAATATTTCCTTACAATAAGTAATACTTCATAACAAACGCCAGAGTTTCTACTATCGCGATTGGGACTACGCTCGGCTGTACCGTGATAAATTCAGCTGCTATGATTTTAAGAATGAATCAATTCAATTTTGTTAAATTTATTAAAGAACATTTTTGTATCGATGATTATTGGAAGAGCGAATATTTCCTTACAATAAGTAATACTTCATAACAAACGCCAGAGTTTCTACTATCGCGATTGGGACTACGGTCGGCTGTACCGTGATAAATTCAGCTGCTATGATTTTAAGAATGAATCAATTCAATTTTGTTAAATTTATTAAAGAACATTTTTGTATCGATGATTATTGGAAGAGCGAATATTTCCTTACAATAAGTAATACTTCATAACAAACGCCAGAGTTTCTACTATCGCGATTGGGACTACGGTCGGCTGTACCGTGATAAATTCAGCTGCTATGATTTTAAGAATGAATCAATTCAATTTTGTTAAATTTATTAAAGAACATTTTTGTATCGATGATTATTGGAAGAGCGAATATTTCCTTACAATAAGTAATACTTCATAACAAACGCCAGAGTTTCTACTATCGCGATTGGGACTACGCTCGGCTGTACCGTGATAAATGCAACAGCTACGATTTTAAGAATGAATCAATTCAATTTTGTTAAATTTATTAAATAACATTTTTGTATCGATGATTATTGGAAGAGGGAATATTTCCTTACAATAAGTAATACTTCATAACAATCGCCGGAATTTCTACTATCGCGATTGGGACTACGCTCGGCTGTACCGTGATAAATTCAGTTGCTATGATTTTAAGAATGAATCAATTCAATTTTGTTAAATTTATTAAAGAACATTTTTGTATCGATGATTATTGGAAGAGGGAATATTTCCTTACAATAAGCAATACTTCATAACAAACGCCGGAATTTCTACTATCACGTTTGGGACTGCGCTCGGCTATAACGTGATAAATGCAACAGCTACGATTTTAAGAATGAATCAATTTAATTTTGTTAAATTTATTTAAGAACATTTTTTTATCGATGATTATTGGAAGAGGGAATATTTCCTTACAATAAGTAATACTTCATAACAAACGCCAGAGTTTCTACTATCGCGATTGGGACTACGCTCGGCTGTACCGTGATAAATTCAGCTGCTATGATTTTAAGAATGAATCAATTTAATTTTGTTAAATTTATTAAAGAACATTTTTGTATCGATGATTATTGGAAGAGGGAATATTTCCTTACAATAAGCAATACTTCATAACAAACGCCGGAATTTCTACTATCGCGTTTGGGACTACGCTCGGCTGTACCGTGATAAATGCAACAGCTACTATTTTAAGAATGAATCAATTTAATTTTTTTTTATTTATTAAAGAACATTTTTATATCGAAGATTATTCAAAGAGGTAATATTTCCTTACAATAAGTAATACTTCATAACAAACGCCAGAGTTTCTACTATCGCGATTGGGACTACGGTCGGCTGTACCGTGATAAATTCAGCTGCTATGATTTTAAGAATGAATCAATTCAATTTTGTTAAATTTATTAAAGAACATTTTTGTATCGATGATTATTGGAAGAGCGAATATTTCCTTACAATAAGTAATACTTCATAACAAACGCCAGAGTTTCTACTATCGCGATTGGGACTACGCTCGGCTGTACCGTGATAAATGCAACAGCTACGATTTTAAGAATGAATCAATTCAATTTTGTTAAATTTATTAAAGAACATTTTTGTATCGATGATTATTGGAAGAGGGAATATTTCCTTACAATAAGTAATACTTCATAACAATCGCCGGAATTTCTACTATCGCGATTGGGACTACGCTCGGCTGTACCGTGATAAATTCAGTTGCTATGATTTTAAGAATGAATCAATTCAATTTTGTTAAATTTATTAAAGAACATTTTTGTATCGATGATTATTGGAAGAGGGAATATTTCCTTACAATAAGCAATACTTCATAACAAACGCCGGAATTTCTACTATCACGTTTGGGACTGCGCTCGGCTATAACGTGATAAATGCAACAGCTACGATTTTAAGAATGAATCAATTTAATTTTGTTAAATTTATTTAAGAACATTTTTTTATCGATGATTATTGGAAGAGGGAATATTTCCTTACAATAAGTAACACTTAATAACAAACGCCGGAATTTCTACTATCGCGATTGGGACTACGCTCGGCTGTACCGTGATAAATTCAGCTGCTATGATTTTAAGAATGAATCAATTTAATTTTGTTAAATTTATTAAAGAACATTTTTGTATCGATGATTATTGGAAGAGGGAATATTTCCTTACAATAAGTAATACTTCATAACAATCGCCGGAATTTCTACTATCGCGATTGGGACTACGCTCGGCTGTACCGTGATAAATTCAGTTGCTATGATTTTAAGAATGAATCAATTTAATTTTGTTAAATTTATTAAAGAACATTTTTGTATCGATGATTATTGGAAGACGGAATATTTCCTTACAATAAGTAATACTTCATAACAAATGCCGGAATTTCTACTATCGCGTTTGGGACTACGCTCGGCTGTACCGTGATAAATGCAACAGCTACTATTTTAAGAATATCAATTTAATTTAGTTAAATTTATTAAAGAATATTTTTGTATCGATGATTATTGGAAGAGGTAATATTTCCTTACAATAAGTAATACTTCATAACAAACGCCAGAGTTTCTACTATAGCGATTGGGACTACGCACGGCTGTACCGTGATAAATTCAGCTGCTATGATTTTAAGAATGAATCAATTTAATTTTGTTAAATTTATTAAAGAACATTTTTGTATCGATGATTATTGGAAGAGGGAATATTTCCTTACAATAAGTAATACTTCATAACAAACGCCAGAATTTCTACTATCGCGATTGGGACTACGCTCGGCTGTACCGTGGTAAATTCAGCTGCTATGATTTTAAGAATGAATCAATTTAATTTTGTTAAATTTATTAAAGAACATTTTTGTATCGATGATTATTGGAAGACGGAATATTTCCTTACAATAAGTAATACTTCATAACAAATGCCGGAATTTCTACTATCGCGTTTGGGACTACGCTCGGCTGTACCGTGATAAATGCAACAGCTACTATTTTAAGAATATCAATTTAATTTAGTTAAATTTATTAAAGAACATTTTTGTATCGATGATTATTGGAAGACGGAATATTTCCTTACAATAAGTAATACTTCATAACAAACGCCAGAGTTTCTACTATCGCGATTGGGACTACGCTCGGCTGTACCGTGATAAATTCAGCTGCTATGATTTTAAGAATGAATCAATTCAATTTTGTTAAATTTATTAAAGAACATTTTTGTATCGATGATTATTGGAAGAGCGAATATTTCCTTACAATAAGTAATACTTCATAACAAACGCCAGAGTTTCTACTATCGCGATTGGGACTACGCTCGGCTGTACCGTGATAAATTCAGCTGCTATGATTTTAAGAATGAATCAATTTAATTTTGTTAAATTTATTAAAGAACATTTTTGTATCGATGATTATTGGAAGAGGGAATATTTCCTTACAATAAGCAATACTTCATAACAAACGCCGGAATTTCTACTATCGCGTTTGGGACTACGCTCTGCTGTACCGTGATAAATGCAACAGCTACTATTTTAAGAATGAATCAATTTAATTTTTTTTTATTTATTAAAGAACATTTTTATATCGAAGATTATTCGAAGAGGTAATATTTCCTTACAATAAGTAATACTTCATAACAAACGCCAGAGTTTCTACTATCGCGATTGGGACTACGCTCGGCTGTACCGTGATAAGTTCAGCTGCTATGATTTTAAGAATGAATCAATTCAATTTTGTTAAATTTATTAACGAACATTTTTGTATCGATGATTATTGGAAGAGGGAATATTTCCTTACAATAAGTAATACTTCATAACAAACGCCAGAATTTCTACTATCGCGATTGGGACTACGCTCGGCTGTACCGTGGTAAATTCAGCTGCTATGATTTTAAGAATGAATCAATTTAATTTTGTTAAATTTATTAAAGAACATTTTTGTATCGATGATTATTGGAAGACAGAATATTTCCTTACAATAAGTAATACTTCATAACAAATGCCGGAATTTCTACTATCGCGTTTGGGACTACGCTCGGCTGTACCGTGATAAATGCAACAGCTACTATTTTAAGAATATCAATTTAATTTAGTTAAATTTATTAAAGAACATTTTTGTATGGATGATTATTGGAAGACGGAATATTTCCTTACAATAAGTAATACTTCATAACAAACGCCAGAGTTTCTACTATCGCGATTGGGACTACGCTCGGCTGTACCGTGATAAATTCAGCTGCTATGATTTTAAGAATGAATCAATTTAATTTTGTTAAATTTATTAAAGAACATTTTTGTATCGATGATTATTGGAAGACGGAATATTTCCTTACAATAAGTAATACTTAATAACAAATGCCGGAATTTCTACTATCGCGTTTGGGACTACGCTCGGCTGTACCGTGATAAATGCAACAGCTACTATTTTAAGAATATCAATTTAATTTAGTTAAATTTATTAAAGAACATTTTTGTATCGATGATTATTGGAAGACGGAATATTTCCTTACAATAAG